>JAAKHE010000811.1:42980-57249 GCA_011039315.1 Vitis labrusca | reverse complement strand
CTCCAACACATGAAGAATCCAAGTTTTGGAGAGCCTCGTAGCCTTTGACAAATCAATCAAGTATGCAAGGAAGAGAATTAGAGAAGAAATCTAACATCCAGCAATTTCGCATGGCTATGCGAAATTTTCACAAAGCATGTGAAATGCCAAAAGGAGTATAAGTTACAAGATAAATAGCAAGGCTATGAAGAATGAATTTTGCACCTTGTGCGAAATTTTGCAAGCCTTGTGAAACTGAGGGAAATGAATTTCACACCCTGTGTAATTTTCAGATATTTTTGCACCGACTCCGTTAGATTTTTATCTCAAGATATTTTGTGTAATCACTTATTTTCTCCTTGTAATCAGCTAAAGATATTTTTAGATATTTAGGACATCTAGATGAGGGGTTAAAAATATCTCTCTATATATGTCTTAAAATATCTCACTTGTAAATTATCTCGGAATCTTGAAATAAATTCCTGAGACCACTTGTAAATTCTTTTTAGTAAAAAATACACAGACTTTTGCTCTGCCTTAACTATTCATTTTGTTTTTATTTTCTTTCTAGCCAAACAACCTCTGAGGATGTTTTCTCAAAGGATGAGTGGCTAGGTTTTTCGTTTCTTGGATTGAAGGAAGCTAGGTAAGGGATCCGAATACAAAAGTGGGAGTTTTCCTTGTTTTTAATAAGGAAAGTTATGACCCTTTAATGGTTTTTATTTTTTAGTTTAACTTAAAATCCCTTAAAATCACTTGGGCCAACACTTGGTAAGCTTTTCGAACTCCCTGGAGATCCATTAGTTATCTCTTGCAAGCCTCTGGGAGGTGGTTTAAAGGTAGAATTACCTAGAATGGCCAACACTTGGTAAGTTTTTCAGACTCCCTGGAGATCCATTAGTTATCTCTTGCGAGCCTTTGAAGGGTTGATTCATCCCCAATTGGTGTTCTATTTAATTCAGCCGTCAGACGGGAGTTATCAACAAAATTTATAAACCTAATTCACCATATACTAGGGTAGCATAGCTAGCATAGCATAGTAGTTCTAAGATCGTCCATAGGGATGGGTTTTCATTTCACACGTGATATAAGTTACAACACTGAAATGGTGGTTTGTCTTTTATGAGTTAGCTTTAAAGGAAAACATAAAGTTGGTTGAAAAGGGTTGGTTTTAAGCTAACAAAAAAAATAGTAACTAAGATTAATTACAAAGAAAAGGTTTCTTGGAGTTTCAGGTTCCTTATACAAAATGGGAGATTCCAGATCTTTTCCTTGCATTGGGGATTTAACCTATAGTTATTTCCCAAACTAGTGTGTTACAGTTGCTTCCCATTAATGGTTTCAAACACTAAAATCCTCTCACTATATCATCTTGCAATGGTTCATACCTCTCGCCTAGTATTGGCCATTCAAGGTGATCCTTAACCTTGGATTACCCTTCAAAAGCTCACAAGAGATAGCCAATGGATGTCTCCAAGGAGTCCGAAAGCTTGCCAAGTGTTGGCTATTCTAAATAATCCTACCTTTAAACCACCTCCTAGAGGCTCGTAAGAGATAACTAATGGATCTTAATGGATGAAGTCCGAAAAGCTTACCAAGTGTTGGCCCAGGTGATTTTAAAGGATTTTAAGTTAACTAAAAAGATAAAAACCATTAACGGGTCACAACTTTTCTTCATTTAAAACCGAAACAAGGAAAAATCCCACTTTTGTATTCGGATCCCTTACCTAGCTTCCTTCAATCCAAGAAACGAAAAACCTATCCACTCATCCTCTAAGGCCTCAGAGGATGTTTGGCTAGAAAGAAATTGAAAACAAAAATTCGAAGGAAAGGCAGAGCAAGTGCTTTGTAGATATATTTCTTACTACAATCCTCCTCTTTTCATTACAAGATATCAGAGATATATATAGAAGATATTTTCTAAGAAATATCTAGAGAGATATTTTTAACATCCCTTTAGATATCCTAAATATCTCAAAAATATCTTTAGCTAATTACAAGGAGAAAATAGGAAATTACACAAAATATCTCAAGATAAAAATCTAATTGAGTCGGTGCAAAAATATCTGAAGATTATAGGAATATTTCGTAAGGGGTTGCGAAATTCATTTTCCTCAGTTTCGCAAGGCTTGCGAAATGACCCTACAGCTTGATTCAATTGTCTTCAAATGGCCATAACTTCTTTATTTCTACTCTGATTTGCACACTGTTTAAAGTGTTGGACTCCTAACTTCTCGAGCTTCGAAACGATATATAGTATGGATAAAATGGACTCCAAGAAGTGCTCTAAATTTGTCTTGCAGGTGCTCTCCTTTTGAATTTCGCATAGCATGCAAAGATTTCGCATAGCCATGCGAAATTGCTAGTTGCTAGATTTCTTCTCTTATTCTCTTCCTTGCATCTCTTAATTGTCTTGGAAACCTATTGCCAAGGTTTGCACAAAATTCTCCCTCATTCTTGGCTTGCTTCAATGATCAAAAAGCTACTAAAAACATCAAAACTAGCCAAAAATTGATTAGAAACATTTGCAAAGGTCCTTAATGTGCCAATTGAGTTAAAAGGTAATAAATACTACTCAAAAATGTTTAAAAGAGTTTATAACAAGCTATAAAAGAGCACTTTTTGAGTAGTAATCACTCCCCCCAACCGACATATTGCTAGTCCCTTAGCAATGAAGGAGAGAAAAACAAAAATAAGACAGTAATATAATTTACAAAATCATGTTGATCACTCCAAAAAATTTTCAAGTGGTATGATACAGATTATACTTTCACATGGAAAATTAAAGAGGCAAAACCCAATCTTCAACAAGAGTCGTCAAATCTCTTGCCTAATCACAATGTATAAAGAGTAGGCATTATGTAAATTTAAGCATCAAAAGAATTTCCACTCCTAAAGGTCCAAACCTTACTCTTCCACAAAAATCTAAGTGTTATTTATTAGTTTCCGATTATAGTATACCGAACTATACTCTCCCCCCAACCTAGTTCTTTTTGAAATCTTAGCAAACTGATCGACCTCCAATAGGCTAAGAACGCACCTCTTTTATTTCACTTTTTTTTTTCATTGTAGGTGTGCAATGCTAAAGGTATTGTTTTCTAAAGTGTCCATGTAACGGGGGTCCATCGATGACTCCGAACCAATCAAGGTTTAGGGCATCAAGCTTTAAGGATCTTTCGACCACTAACTCCTCATATTTTACCCCGGACTTTTGAAATTGGAATTTAATACCCAAGCACCTACAATATGTTAAACTCTACCTATTCACCCTTGAAACGAGCATTGAGGTCAGTGACTCCCAACTAATAAAGGCTTAGGGCACTGGGTTTAAAAGATTTTCACCATATACCCCTCGGTCCTTGCTTGGGTTTCAAGGCAAGCGCAACACTTTGTTCTTTCTTATTATTTTTTTTCAAAGGCTCACTGGCCTTTTATAAGGTGTCCTAACACTATTAAAATGAGGTCAAAGGTACCAAGTCTAAATTTTCTTAAGTTCAAGGGGTGAGATAGTTTTTCATCTTATAAATGGAACCTAAAGTGCATAGTGTGTGGTAAGATTAAAGTGAAAGAAATAAGGTTGAATTCAATAGGAGTTTCAATAATTCATCAACCTTAATAAGCATAATACGACTCTAATATTCAAGTAAAAAGACAAGATCTCAATTTCTCCCATTTCATTTTGAGAATTTTTCCTTAATAACCATGGAAAGTAGAGTAAAAACTTTTAAAATTAAGCAAAAAGTACTAAATTAACAAAATAACTTAGCATTATTAACAATACTTACTTCCTCAACTTTCCCCCCAACCAAGATCAACATTGTCCTCAATGTGTCAAGATCGATTGAAAATAGAGGGAGGAAGTGGTACCTCCTGAGTGACATGGAGTTTGAGTCGTATAGGAAAAACCACATGAGTTAACAAAAAACAAAACAGTCATGAGAAGAGGAAATAGAAAAATACTAAGTATAACAAAAAATGATGTCTATATATTAATATGAGAAAGTACAATATGAAATATGATCAGGTAATACATCAAATCCCAGAATATAAAGCATCTAAACAAGGAACAATCTCTACTAATATAATATGTAAATACAATAGGATAAAGAGATGTCATATGATCAAGTAGCGGGGGCCTCTGGTGGAGATGATGCACCCTCAGGTGGGGTGTCGCAAGGTGGCAGAGGGATTTGTAGGGCGTTTTGGTTTTCGCACAGTGCCTTTTAGAATGGTTCAGTGAATTCACAAAGCAATTTCGCAAGGCAAATTTTTGCAATGAATTTTGCACGCCGTGCAAATTTTTTTTTTTTATTTTTTATTTTTGCTCTACGAAAATTTCGCATGCCTTGCGAAAAATTCGCAAGGGTGAGAACTGATTTCGCTGGGGTGCGAACTGTCCTATTTTCTCCTCTATTTGAAATCCCCTTGCAATTGATCATCAATAAAATCTAAGTTAAATCAAACCAAAATGAAATTAAAGCAAGAAATCAAAATCAAAACAAGTTTAAAAATAAAACAAAAAGATATGGACTTGATAGTCTTTAGAAAGACCAAGTCCATAAAAAAAACTGGTCTTGTCAAGCTTGATGTGGATTAAGGAAGATGAATTCCTCCTTTTACATTTGTTGGGGATGGCAACTTGACAATACAACTTTTGCTTCGTCTTCTTCCCGGTATGCATATTTCATCTCTAGAGGTAACATGTTAAGAATAAGCTTTGGGGGCTCCTCCTTAGGGCTCCTCCTTAGCATGTCTCTGTATCTCCATCTCATTGAGTAAGGGTTGCATTTCTTTTCTCCTCGTCCAATGGGATAGAGTAGCAAGCAAATCTGAGGGTTCAGGTAACCCTTCATCATGTTTTGGCTTGAATGTGGGCTGATAAACCATAACTGCTTTGACTTCCTTCACCATTGAAGTTTCTCCCTTTTTAACCTCCACTTTATGGATACCTTTGGGATTTTGATAAGGTTGAGAAGGAAAATTTCCTTTTTCTTGCACTATGTTGAGGTTGGTAAGCCTTGAGATTGAGAATTGGAGATTGTCTATCTTCTAAGACAGATCATATTGTATCCCATCTAGCTTTTTGTTCAATGTGTTCTCCATACTATCATTTCTCTTATTTAGTTGAGCATTGATGGCCTTCTAATATGCTACAAAGTCTCCCACAACCTTGCTAAGGTTCATAATAGCTTGTTCAAGGTTCGAGGCTTGTTGAGGGGCTTGAGTAGGTTGCATGTACTGAGGTGGTTTTGGTTTCCAAGAGAAATTTGGATGGTTCCTCTAATTTGAATTGTAGGTGTTGCAATCACCAAACATCTCTCTCGCCACTAGAATGGTAGGACACTCTGCCACCAAGTGCTCAAAAGATGGACAAATGGAACACGACATCGCTTGCATTGGTGTTTCATAAATGACCTGCACTTCTCGTATCTGATAGGGCATGCATAACTAGTAATATCTGAAATAAAAATAAAGAAAACAAAAGAAAAACAATTCTAGAAAGAAAAAATTAAGGTTAACTAAAAGCTAAATAAAAGATAAACTAAAAATAAAAACAAATAAAGAGTTAGCAAAAGAAAAGAAACATCACCAACCTTGTGATGAAGATCACAAGTGTTCTGGAAAACTTATATCACTATGAAGTGGCACCATCCTCGGCAACGACGCCATTTGATTCGTCCCCAATTGGTGTTCTATTTGATTCAGTCCTTAGACGGGAGTTATCAACAAAGTTTATAAACCTAATTCACCATATACTAGGGTAGCATAGCTAGCATAGCATAGTGGTTCTAGGATCGTCCATAAAGATGGGTTTTCATTTCACACGTGATATTAGTTACAACACTGAAGTGCTGGTTTGTCTTTTATGAGTTAGCTTTAAAAGAAAACATAAAGTTGGTTGAAAAGGATTGGTTTTAAGCTACCAAAAAAATAGTAACTGAGATTAATTACAAAGAAAAGGTTTCTTGGAGTTTCAGGTCACTAAGTTCAGGTTCCTTATACAAAAGGAGAGATTCTGGATCTTTTCCTCCCATTGGGGATTTAACTTATAGTTATTTCCCGAACCGGTGTGTTACAATTGTTTCCTATTAATGGTTTCAAACACTAAAATCCTCTCACTGTATCATCTTGCAATGGTTCATACCTCTCACCTAGTATTGGCCATTCAAGGTGATCCTTAACCTTGGATTACCCTTCAAAAGCTCGTAAGAGATAACTAATGGATGTCTTCAGGGAGTCCAAAAGATTACCAAGTGTTGGTTATTCTAGATAATCCTACCTTTAAACCACTTTCTAGAGGCTCGCAAAAGATAATTAATGGATCTCAATGGATGGAGTCCAAAAAGCTTACCAAGTGTTGGCCTTGGTGATTTTAAGTTAACTAAAAAGATGAAAACCATTAACGGGTCACAACTTTTCTTCATTTAAAACCAAAACAAGGAAAACTCCCACTTTTGTATTCGGATCCCTTACCTAGCTTTCTTCAATCCAAGAAATGAAAAACCTAGCCACTCATCCTCTGAGGCCTTAGAGGATGTTTGGCTAGAAAGAAAGTGAAAACAAAAATTCGAAGGAAAGGCAGAGCAAGTGCGTTGTAGATATATTTCTTACTACGATCCTCCTCTTTTCGTTACAATATATCAGAGATATATATAGAAGATATTTTCTAAGAAATATCTAGAGAGATATTTTTAACCTCCCTTTAGATATCCTAAATATCCCAAAAATATCTTTAGCTGATTACAAGGAGAAAATAGGAAATTACACAAAATATCTCGAGATAAAAATCTAATTGAGTCGGTGCAAAAATATCTGAAGATTATAGGAAGATTTCGCAATGCTTGGAAAAATTTCGCAAGGGGTTGCGAAATTCATTTTCCTCAGTTTCTCAAGCCTTGCGAAATGACCCTCTAGCTTGGTGCAGTTGTCTTCAAATGACCATAACTTCTTCATTTTATTTCTGATTTGCACACCATTTGAAGCGTTGGACTCCTGACTTCCCGAGCTTCGAAATGATATATGGTATGTATACAATGGACTCTACAAAGTGCTCTAAATTTTTCTTGCAGCTGCTCTCATTTTGAATTTCGCATAACATGCGAAGATTTCTCATAGCCATGCGAAATTGCTGGTTGCTAGATTTCTTCTTTGATTCTCTTCCTTCAATCTCTTGATTGGCTTGGAAACCTATTTCCAAGGTTTGAACAAATTCTCCTTCATTCTTGGCTTGCTTCAATGGTAAAAAAAGATACCAAAAACACCAAAACTAGCCAAAAATTGATTAGAAACATTTGCAAGGGTCCTTAATGTGCCAATTGAGTTAAAAGGTAATAAATACTACTAAAAAATGTTTAAAAGAGTTTATAACAAGCTATAAAAGAGCACTTTTTGAGTAGTAATCAAGGGTAATCCAAGGTTAGGATCACCTTCAATGGCCAATACTTGGTAAGCTTTTCACAGTGAGAGGTGATTAGTTATCTCTTACGAGCCATTGAAAGATGATTCATTGTGAGAGGTCTTTAGTGTTTGAAACCATTAATGGGACGCAACTGTAGTCTTTCATGGACCAGTGGAATCAAAACTTGATTGCTAAATACACACTGGTTCGGGAGATAACCATTCTTTATGTTATTATTCCCAACGCGAGGAAAATATCCTGAATCTAAGGAACCTGAACCTAGTGACCTAAAACTCTAAGAAACCTTTTCTTTGTAATTAATCTCAATTACTATTTTTGGTTAACTTAAAACCAAACCTTTTCAACTGAAAATTATGTTTTCTTTTAAAGCTAACTTATAAAAAAAAAAAAAAAAACATCATTTCAATACTTTAAATAATGTCATGTGTGATATGAAAACCCATCCCTGTGGACGATCCTAGAACCATTATACTATGCTAGCTATGCTACCCTAGTGTATGGTGAATTAGGTTTATAAATTTTGTTGATAACTCCCGTCTGAGGATTGAATTAAATAGAACACCAATTGGGGACGAATCAAATGGCGTCGTTGTCGGGGAAGGTGCTACCTTACAGTGATATGATCTTTTCAGAACACTTGTGATCTTTATCACAAGTTTGGTGATTTTTCTTTTCTTTTACTAACTCTTTTTATTTGTTTCTATTTTTAGTTTATCTTTTATCTAGTTTTTAGTTAATCTTAATTTTCTTTTTTCTTTTAGAATTGCTTTTCTTGTTTTTTGTTTTTGTTTCAGTTATTATTAGTTGTGCATGCTGTGGACCCGCATTTTTCACGTGCGTCCCCACTCGATCGGCGAGACTCGCTTTTTTATTTATTTGTGAAAAATTGATTTTTGAAAAAAAGTTGGAGTCGCCACTTATTTTATTTTTATTTTTGAAGGGAAAATAAAACAAGAAATAAAACCCTAAAAAAATGACTCCATAAGTTTTGGAAAAGCGTGTCTTTGAAAAACCCGAGTCTAAGTCCGGGGATCAGGTTACTTATCGGGAAGGTACCTCTAGGAGGTAGCACCCCTCTAAGCCCTAAAGAGGTCTCTACTAATTAAGTTAAGGGAAATATGGCAATTAATCGGTTAATTATGGATACCTAAGTAGGCTAAGTGATTTCAAAAGATTCGCATGCTAAACAAGATCAAATTGCCATAAAAGAAAGGTTAGGATGCGTACCCGGACCGCTTCTCAAGCGCTATCATAAAACATAAGAGATTAGTTTGGAGATACATCACACAACATTTGTTTTATTCAAGCAAATCAGACATATATCAAGACATTCAAGAATCACGTCAAATATGGGTATAGTCATCAATGACATACAAGTCCATAGAGTTCTAAAAAATAGATGAGAAGAGAGCGTACCTGGATAGCAAGCTAGTACTCCTCTATGGGAAACAAGAGCATCTCAACAATAAATATTAAGTGAATTCAAGTATTTCATCAAGAAGAATCAAAAATCAACATATCAAGTAAACAGTATTGAAGTGAGTGTTATAAATGTCGGGCCCCCACCAAAGCCCTAATGAATTTCGCATGAGTTTGTTCTATGAATTCCATTGTTTGGAATCATAAAATTTATTCATGCTTAGAAAAAATCGAGAAAATCAGTTGAAAATCAAATAAATTAGTGAAAATGCGTGCCGGAAGGAAAATGGCAGCAAAAGGGTGTTGAAATCTGGACTTTATTGCCTAGAGAAGGTCTAAAGATGAATTTTTCAAAGTTGAGAATGTTTAGTTGAACAATGGTTTTGAAATTCAATTTAAAACAGTAAATTCCCAATCAAAAAGGCAAGTAGGGGAGAAGATGCTTGTAGCAAGGTTGCTATGATGGAGTGGAGCTTGTGAATGAGATTTGAGACTGTCTTGCTGGTGTGTCCTGTTGAACTGAAAAAAATTATGTTGACCCTCAAATCTGAATTTTGCAACTTGGATTCAGAATCGGCAGCAACATTAGAGTTACTGACAATGGCAAGCTCTGATTCTTTATTACTCCATATACATCAATGACCTTGTTCTCTAAAAGAATTCTCTACATCAGAGTGAGAACCTCCACCTGATATTTTCCCCTTTGCCAAATTGATACAAAATTGCTCAAAACTGCTTGTCTTGAAACTCTCAAATCCATAAATATCCAGAACCTCAATTAAAACTTTTGAATCAAGATCTTGCCCAATAAAATTATTGATCTTATCCACAGTCTAATCAAATAATCTGGAATAAACAATTTTGGCCAGAGCATCTCTAATGACAGAAATACTGTATGCCAGAGGGGAAATGATTCCTTTGTGTCATCACCAGATTTCCACCTAAACTAGCTGAGCTCCAGATGAACCCTGAAGCAACTTTTTCCATCTTTTTAGGTTCTGAATCTGGAATAACTATAGTAGCCTTCGGGGCTTCACTTGAATTAGTTCTTTCCAATGTGTCAAAAGAAACCTCATGAAGCACAAGTTGGATCTCAGAGAAGTGTTCTTTGGTCAGAATTGTAGAATCAGACTCGGGGGTCTCTGATTTGTTGAACACCAGTCTCAGTTTGTGATCAAATATTGTATGTTCAGTCACTATTTGGGATGTGTTCCCTATTCATTCGGGAAGATCAGCTTTGTCAGAACCTTACATGAAACAATTCCCATTAAACAACTGTATCCTCACCCATTAATGTCTGCATCAGATACCAAATCTTCTGTATGTTAGCAGACTTGCCACCAGATGTCTCAAGGCCCAAACTGTCATAAGCACTCTTGAAGACTGTAGCAAGCTTATCCATAACTTTCATCATATAATCATTTAAACTTTTAAGATTATTTTTCTGTGCTTCCTAGAGAGCGGAAACTATTGCCATCTCATGAACCTACTGTAGGTATTCTTTGACACTTGTTGCCTCAGCAGGGGAAAACATCCTCAAAGGTTGTCTTCAACTCAAAAGACTTGAGACCTCGAGCAAGCTGTTCTGCATTGTTTCTGTGGCTGCTTCTTAGGTTTGCTTCCTCTTATAATACAGCAGCTCTCTCCTTGGAAAAGTTAAATGAATGTGATGAACTGCCAGCTCTTGAATTGGAAGCCCCACTCTTAAGAAAAAGGATGCATATTTCTTGCCAAGCCAGGAATATGTAGTATACGAGACTGGTTCTGGGGAGCGATCTGGGGTGCATTTGCATTGACTCCTGCCGCTGCACTTGGCCTCAAGTCCAAAGGATCGCTGAATGTCAGAGGCCTAGATGATTGATGACTAACCGAAGCTGCTTATGATGAACATCTGGGGTCCTTAAGCTGCATCCGCGTGGAGGAGTAGTTTAGAACATCATGGCCTCTAAATTGACCGACGATGGAGCAATTTTCGATATCCTCATCAATGAGGATTTATAGTGTTTGTCCCAGTGTAGTCTTTGTGACACAAGAAGCGGATATAATCAGCTGGGATGATGTCATAGATGAGACCAGAGTACAGAGCATAAAATAGTTTCTCGGTCACAATACTCTCGGTCATGGTGTTCTCAATTTGCGAGGACAAACTTGTGGTGAGACGTGGCATAATGAAGATGGTCCCACCATTTGGAGGCTTCATGGGCATTATCGGCGCATTTAGGGTAGAGGAAAAGTGCCATGTCTAGGCCACCAACATTATTCAAGCACTTTCCAAATGAGTGGCTGGGCAGCGAGCGAAGTAGATTCTTGTCAAGCTGGTTCCTTTTGAAAAAGACACCGTGATAAAGACCAGCATACAGGGTATCATTGTTTTTATAAGAAGAGACATGTTGATTTCGATTATTAAGAAAGAGTGCACCAACCAAAATAGGTGGATTGTAAATCATCTTTGGCATGATACCTAATAAATTTATCCTCGACTCCTGACCTCTTCCTACCCACTTGAAAATCCGCGTATATTCGAAATGCATCTCTATTGCATCTCTGAAGTGGGGGAGTGGTGGTCTCAAACAACAAAGCATCAGGCTTGTCGGCAAGAACCGAAGACCTGGTCCACAAACAGCTCAGCCCACATCAGCATGAATACAGATTGCTCAAATTATCATGAATCCAAGTCCACCCTTTAATCAAATCTCAAACATGACGCATCTGCAATAACACGCGGTCCAGATTGCCATCAATGTCTTGCAAAGAAGAAAACCCATTTTGATCAATCCTCATGTTTGAATAGGCTTGACTGCAACATTTTTGGTCCACTACATGTTTTTACGTCGCGATTACAGACCCATATAACGTGTCCCGTCTTTCGATCATTCAATCTCAGAATTTTCCAGACAAATCCTGTGCTTTTCGATTTAATCCGATCCTTTAGATCAATAGCTTACTGTTTCGCCTCCATAGGACTGCAGGTATAGAGTCTCATTTGTGTGTTTGCCTCCAAACCTGCTTTTATAGCAGTCGTGATCTCACCTGGAGATATCTTGAACTCAACCTTATCATTATCCTGGACATGCATTTTTGGTGGAACGTACCAGTCAAAAGCGGCATAAAGGGGTGCATATGCGTGGGCTGATCTCTTAGGATATTTGAAGATAACCAAACTGGGCCTCTTAAGTTTAGGCCTCGTTTCACAGACTTAGCATACAGGCTCATCGGTGATGGGCCTATGGTTAAATTTGCCCATGAAATCAGAAACTAGCAATTTATGGTTATTATCTGGGTAGTACCCAAGCAATGCCAGCAAATAGGGGATCGAAACCGACTTAGTGACTTCATCTCTACTTTGAACTCATCTTTTCCCTGTCTTCTTGTCCGATCCATCAACTTAACAACTATTTTCCTACCATCATGAAGCACTCCTTGATAGACCAACCCAAACCTACCATGACCGACCATATTAGATTGCCCCAAAACCACCAGTCACAAAATGTAGTTGCTTGAAAGTGAAAACCTGAAGCCCTTTCTGGTTCTTTAAGCAATCAGCATTATTGAACTGCATCGGAGCACTCAAAGAGGAATCTTGAGGAACCTCACTAAAGCCAAATCACCCAACCGTTTCGGCAGCAACAAAGACCAGACCAGTAACTTAAACTTTTGATTTCCAAGTCCATCAAACCCAGAAACCACTTGAAGTTAATGACAAACATTTTTTTTTTATCACCATTATCCCAAAACTACCAGATAGTTTTCAAAGGTTAAGGGTTGGGTGGGACAAGTAGAGAGCAATGATATGATGGATCAAATATCAAGCTCAAAAAAACAAACCATACATCTTTTTCCTTCGGGATAAGTCAAAGAGAGCGTAAAAGAACCGAAACATAATAGATATGAAAACAAAATCAAACTCAGGAAAACCACGATTTGAACATTAAAGTCCATGCCAATCAACAAGTTAAAGTCCAAAAAATCAACAGAAAATAAAGCAAAGTGTTGAAATAGAATGAGAATCTCAAAAAATGATAGTGATCATACCTCTTTTTCTGAAGAAAATTATCTAGAATCATAATAAGTCTCTTTTCTTTTTCTTTATTCTTCCCTGCTTTCTCTATCTCTCTCTGCGTGTCTTTTCCCTCAAGAAAAATCCCTTTTTTGCTCTCTCTCTTCTTCTCACTCTCAGACTCCAATGCGTGCTGCTCCAAAAAGAACCTCCTCAAATCTGCTCCCCATCCTCCAACGCGTGCTCTGCCCCCAAGAAAAATCCTTCCCTCTCTTTTCCTTTTCTCACCTATATATATCACCCCTCAAGACCTAAATTTCTTTCCAAAAAGGAAAATTCTCCTTTTTTCTTTCTTTTTCTCTTCTTTTTTTTTTTAAATCTTCCAATCAAAAGCAATCTTCCCAATTTTGAATTCCCTTCCAAAACCTTCCAAGGAGAGTCCCACCTTCCTTAAACTCCAATGGTAAGTTTTCTTGCAAAAACATGAAATTTTAGAAGTTAAATAATTGCATGAATAGATAAATAAGTAAATAAATTAGAAAATGGTAAAAATAATAAATAAATAAATAAGTTAAGGAAAAATAATATAAAGAGGAAAATAAAATAAAATAAAATAAAATAAACAAATTAACAAAAATGGGCCCTACGAGCCATGCAAACACGCAAGTCATACAAGTCACACTAAAAATGTCCAAATGGGCCAAGTGTGCCTAAACGGCCTATGATGAGACTAAGTGGGCCTAGGGTGGTGCCTAATGAACTAAGTGACATGTGTGTAAGTAATGAGGTGTCTTGGTGCGAGTCAAGGTGAATCTAGGTGGGCCTAGGGTGGTGCCTAATGGGCCAAGTGTATGTAAAAGCTATCCTAAAAAAAAACAAGAAAAGCCTAAGTCTAAGTTAGGGCTGCCAAGGGTCACAATAAGGGGTCGGATAAATCTCTCAACCAAAGTCTCCGAGGTGACTCAGAAAAAGGTAAATTATACGAGTACTAATGGGCCACCAAGGAACTACTATGGAACACTGAAAACAAAATTAAAGACATGTGCTAAAGGGACAAAATTGAGGGTCTACACATGCCTTATTGGATACGAGACAGTGAGGGAAGACTTGTGAAAATCGAAACTCCTCACAAAACAGAGTTGGAATTGTGTGTGAACGTCATGGAAGCTACACTTAAAGATCAGAATAGTCAACATGCTCAGGAGGAGAATTTCAACACATACTGATCCATGAGGGACCGCATGCATCCACCTCATATGAGTGCACCATCATGTATAGTGCCACCTATAGAGCAACTAGTGATCCGACCACATATTGTGCCACTTCTTCCTACTTTCCATGGGATGGAAAGTGAGAATCCCTATACGCATATCAAGGAATTTGAGGAGGTTTGTAATACTTTCCAAGAAGGAGGAGCTTCAATCGACTTGATGAGGCTCAAGCTATTTCCTTTC
>JAAKHE010000811.1:12571-42019 GCA_011039315.1 Vitis labrusca | reverse complement strand
AAGATAGATAATCTCTAGTACTCGATCTCAAGGCTCACCAATCTCAACACAATGCAAGAGAAAAGAGAATTTCCTTCTCAACCTCATCAGAATCCCAAGGGTATTCATGAAGTGGAGGCTCAGGAAAGAGAGTCTTCACAAGTGAGGGAAGTCAAAGCAGTGATCACTATAAGGAGTGGTAAAGAGGTTGATCTACCTACATCCAAACCAGAGCATGAACCAAAGAGTGAAGTAGAGAAAAAGAAGAGGGAGAAAATCAAAGGAAATAGAAAAGGGAACAATGCAAAGAAGGAGGACCTTGAGTCTATTGTGAACGAAGAACCGAAGAGGACCACCAACCAGGAAGATATGATGAAGAAACACATGTCTCCACCTTTTCCCCAAGCTTTACTTGAAAAAAAGGGAATCGATAATGCATCAGAAATTCTTGAAGTGTTGAGGCAACTGAAAGTTAACATCCCTTTGCTAGACATGATCAAACAAGTTCCGACTTATGCAAAATTCCTGAAGGACTTATGCACTATAAAAAGATGGTTGAATGTGAATAAGAAAGCCTTCTTGACTGAGCAAGTAAGTGCCATTATATAGTGCAAGTCTTTAGTGAAATACAAAGATTCTGGTTGTCCTATCATCTCAGTGATGATTGGAGGGACGTGTGTGGAGAAAGATTTGTTGAACTTGAAGGCAAGTGTGAATTTGCTACCCTACTCTGTCTACCAGCAATTGGGAGTAGGAGAGTTGAAGCTAACATCAATCACTCTATCTCTAGCAGATTGATCCATGAAGATTCCAAGAGGCATGGTTGAAGATGTCCTAGTTTAAGTTGACAAATTCTACTACCCAGTGGATTTTGTTGTTCTTGATACAGACCCGATTGCCGAAGGAACTAACTATGTTCCTATCATACTTGGAAGACCATTCCTAGCTACAAGAAAAGCTATCATCAATTGTAGGAATGGAGTCATGCAACTTACGTTTGGCAACATTATGATAGAGCTCAACATCTTCTATTTGTGTAAGAAACAATTCCATCCGGAAGAAGAAGAAGGACCAGAAGAGGTGTGCATGATTGACAACTTAGTGGAGGAGCATTGTGATCAGAAAATGCTCAAAGATTTGAACGAGAGTCTTGGGGATCTTGATGAAGGGTTACCTGAACCCTCAAATTTGCTTGCTACTCTACCCCCTTGGAAGAGGAGGGAAGAAATTCTACCTTTATTCAATAGGGAGGAGACACAAGAAGCTGTTAAGGAGGAGCCCCTAAAGCTTATTCTGAAGCCATTAGCCACAGAGTTGAAGTATTCATACCTAGAAGAAAACAAGCAGAGCCTTGTTATTTCTTCATCTCTTACCACTACTCAGGAGGATTGTCTACTTGAAGTCCTCAGGAGATGTAAGAAGGCGATAGGGTGGCAAATTTCTGATCTGAAAGGGATCAGCCCTTTAATCTGTACCTATCATATATACATGGAAGAAGAAAGCTAAGCCAGTTCGTTAACCTTAAAGAAGGTTGAACCCTCGCATGCAAGAGGTGGTGCGAGCTGAAGTGTTTAAGCTACTTCAAGCCGGTATTATCTACCCCATATCAGATAGCCCATGGGTGAGTCCTACGCAAGTCGTGCCAAAGAAATCAAGGATCACAGTGGTGCAAAATGATAAGGGAGAAGAAGTTTCTACATGCCTCACTTCAAGTTGGAGGGTGTGTATTGATTATAGAAAATTAAATGTTGTAACAAGGAAGGACCACTTCCCATTGTCATTTATCAATCTAGTGCTTGAAAGGGTCTCTGACCATCCATTCTACTATTTCTTGGATGGCTACTCCGGGTATTTTCAAATAGAAATTGATGTTGAAGATCAGGAGAAGACCACTTTCACATGTCCATTTGGAACCTGCGCATATAGAAGAATGCCTTTTGGCTTATGCAATGCACCCACAACATTCCAAAGATGCATGTTAAGCATTTTCAGTGATATGGTGGAACATATTATGGAAGTTTTTATGGACGATATCACCATATATGGAAGTATGTTTGAAAAATGCTTAGTCAACTTGGAAGCTGTTCTAAACCGATGCATTGAGAAAGACTTGGTGCTTAACTGGGAAAAATGCCATTTCATGGTACACCAAGGGATTTTCCTTGGGCATATTATCTCAAAGAAAGACATTAAAGTGGACAAAGCAAAGGTTGAACTTATTGTCAAGTTGCCATCGCCAACAACTGTCAAAGGAGTAAGGCAATTCCTAGGCCATGCTGGGTTCTATAGGAGGTTTATCAAAGATTTCTCTAAACTTGCAAGACCTCTTTGTGAACTATTGGTAAAGGATGCTAAATTCGTATGGGATGATCGATATCAATGGAGTTTTGAAGAACTAAAGCTATTTCTGACGACCACTTCAATAGTGAGACCTCCCAACTGGCAATTGCCTTTTGAAGTGATGTGCAATGCCAGTGACTTTGCTATAGGAGCTGTTCTTAGGAAAAGAGAATATGGAAAGCCCTATGTGATCTACTATGCAAGAAAAACGTTAAATGAAGCGTAAAGAAACTCCACAACCACAGAGAAAGAATTGTTGGCTGTAGTTTTTGTTTTAAACAAATTTCGTGCTTACTTAGTGGGGTCTTTCATTGTGGTTTTCACTGACCACTCAGCCCTGAAATATCTACTGACTAAGCAGGACGCAAAAGCAAGGCTGATTAGATGGATTCTCTTGCTTCAAGAGTTCAATCGTTAGATCAAAGACAAGAAATGAGTGGAAAATGTGGTAGTCGACCATTTGTCAAGGCTAGCCATCGCACATAATTCCCATAGTTTTCCAATTAATGATGATTTTCCAAAGGAGTCACTCATGTTGATAGAAGCCACTCCTTGGTATGCTCATATTGCTAACTATTTAGTTACCGGAGAAGTTCCGAGTGGAAAGCACAAGATAAGAAGCATTTTTTAACAAAAATTCATGCCTACTATTGGGAAGAGCCATTTCTATTCAAATATTGTGCGGGTCAAATAATACGGAAGTGTGTCCCTGAACAAGAGCAACAGGGGATCCTCAGTCATTGCCACGAAAACGCATGTGAAGGCCACTTTGCTTCTCAGAAGATAGCTATGAAGGTATTGCAATCGGGTTTTTGCTGGCCATCACTTTTCAAAGATGCCTACACCATGTGCAGGAGCTGTGATAGATGCCAGAGGCTTGGGAAGTTAACACGCAAGAACATGATGCCTTTGAACCCCATCTTAATAGTTAATCTTTTTTATGTTTGGGGCATTGACTTCATGGGACCTTTTCCTATGTCCTTTGGCTACTCCTACATCTTGGTGGGAGTAGATTATGTTTCTAAATGGGTTGAAGTGATCCCGTGCAAAAGCAATGGTTACAGAGTTGTTCTCAAATTTCTCAAAGAGAACATCTTCTCTAGATTTTGAGTACCCAAGGCCATAATCAGTGATGGGGGTACTCATTTTTGTAACAAGTCATTCAAAACTCTCTTAGCCAAGTACGAGGTGAAGCATAAGGTTCTACACCTTACCACCCTTAGACTTCTGGGCAAGTTGAGTTAGCAAATCAGGGGATCAAAAACATACTGATGAAGGTGGTGAATACGAACAGAAGAGATTGGTCTGTTAAGCTTCATGATTCACTATGGGCGTATAGAACTGCTTACAAGACCATTCTTGGAATGTCTCCTTATCGCCTAGTCTATGGTAAAGCGTGACATCTCCCAGTGGAAGTGGAATACAAAGCTTGGTGGGCAATCAAAAAGCTCAACATGGATTTGAGTAGAGCCAGTATAAAGAGGTTCTTAGACCTTAATGAGATGGAGACACTAAGAAATGACACCTACAATAATTCAAACATTGCAAAACAAAGATTGAAGAGGTGGCATGATCAATTAGTCTCCCGCAAAGAATTCCAAAAGGGACAAAGAGTCTTGATATATGACTCTAAGCTCCACATCTTCCCGAGAAAGTTGAAGTCAAGGTGGATAAGTCCTTTTTCTATTCAACAAGTGTATTTAAACAGAGTAGTGGAACTACTCAATTCCAACAACACCGGGAGTTTCAAAGTCAATGGCCATCATCTCAAGCCATTTGTGGAGCCTTTTTCTTGAGACAAGGAGGAAATCATCCTCCTTGAGCCACATCAAACTTAATAATACAAGTGGTTAGATGGGCTTAGTTTGTCAGAAGACATTAAGTCCATAATTTTTTGTTTTAATGTTGATTTAAAGTTTTCTTGATTTGATACTTGTTTTAATTGTGATTTCTTGTTTTAATTTATTTTGTTGTGATTTAATTTAAATTTTTTATGATCAATTACAGGTGGATTTCAAAATAGATGGGGAAAATCTTTAAAAATTTTATAGAGGATGGGAAAGTCAGAAAAATAGAGCAATTCACACACCTTGTGAAAATTTCACAGGGCTTGCGAAAATCCAAAATCTCATTTCACAAGGGGTGCGAAAATTTCACAACCCTACGAAATTATGCGAAAAATTTGCAACCCCAAAGTTACCTTGCGAAAACCTGTGCGAAATTAAAAAGAGTGTGCGAACCCAGTTCGCAACCCTAAAATCCATTTCGCAAGCTTGTGCAAATTCCAAAAGCCCTTGCGAAAACAAAAGGTCACTTAAAAGCCTATTTAAAGACCTCTAGGCCCTACTTTCAGTTCACACACCCCATTCCCCATTGCGAAACCCTCCACCACATTGCAAAACCCTTCATCACCTTGCGACGCCTAAGCTTCCATCGGTCTTCTCTCCATTGGACGCCCCGTGGCCAACCATTCGAAGAGGCGACCTACACCTCTCACCTCATTTCAGACATGGTGTGCATTAGAGGGGGCATACCGACCCTTTATTGTCTCGCGAGCCGACGCCAAGAGCCTCCTCTCCTCAGGATTCGACATTTTAGGCCCCCGAGGCCCCGATCATTCCATCTTTTGAGAGTGGAGTGCCCTCTAACCCTCCTCAACGCCGATATGAGATGTGATGACCACCGATTTCTCCACATCCTGAGCCATCCCTACATCGCACTCCAGCTAAGAGGGCCAGGACTTCAAGCCTTGGAGAGTTGTCTAGGCATTCACAGCCTGATCCTCGAGTCCCTACCGATTCTCAGCGTCCTTCCGGCATCTCACCGGAAGCCATCATCGAGAGGCCTATGGTCACCGCGCCGCCCATTGAGGGCAATTCAGATTATAGAGCCAAACCATTCCATTCTGAGCTTTATTTTGACCTTGAGGCCATGTGATAGTAGCCGAAGCTTCAGGATTCATTTGGACTACTCCAGAGATACCATCTCGAGCGCCTTATGACTCCTAGGGAGTTCTTTTACCTCAGAATGGCAATGGACTTCTATCAGTCCATGACTACTAAGGGCGCCCGAAGTCCTACCGCCATTCACTTCAGCATTGATGGGCACTAGGGTATCCTTGAGGCTAGACACATTACAAAGGCTCTACATATTCCATATGAGCCAATGGATCCAACACATTTCCAGGAGTGGTCCCCTGTATTTCAGCGAGACATGGTCCACATCCTATCTAGGGGGACATCTGGAGATTCAGTTCTTCTACGTAAGGAGCTTCCATTTGGGATGCTCCTAGTAGATGTGTTGCTGCAGTCCAACATTTTTCCTCTTCAGCATCTAATGCAGAGGCGAGGAGCCATCCTGGACATTTTATTCAGGATATCTGAGGGCTTTTATTTTGGGCCACATCACTTGATTATGGCCGCTCTCCTCCACTTTGAGGAGAAGGTTCACAAGAAGAAGCTACAGAGAGCCGACACTATTCCACTGTTATTTCTGAGGTTACTTTGTCACATATTAGAGCACATGGGTTATCCTACTGAGCCCCACCTTAGGCACTGTCACCATTGTTGAGAGCGATTCACTCTCGACAAATAGACACAATTGGCGGGATATTCGGCACCTCTAGGAGCCCTACCCAGGCTAGCACCTCCAGTGCCACCACAGGCTGAGTAGGCACAGTAGGACAAGCTTCCCACGGAGTCTGTATCACCTGCCCCTGCACCACCTATGCCTGAGGCCACTTATACTACTCCTCCTACCACTCCAACTGTTCCACCGGCTGCACCTTCTACATCTAAGGCCTCCATCACCATTTTTGCCATAGAGTTTCGTGTCATGGTACATTTATTCCAGACACTGACCACTACACACAATGCTTTATTCTGGTAGATGGCCGACATACATGCTCAGCAGGACCAGCATACTACTATCCTTCATCAGATTCAACAGCATCTGGGACTTCTGCCACCACTTGAGCCTAACATTCCTAGACCATCAAATCCCATAGCTCCAACTAAGGAGACTATTCCAACTGAGGAGAGCACTAGAGCCGATGTCACGCTCCAACCCACTCAGGAGGCAGCCATAGAGCCATCATCTCCACCAGAGAGCCCTGCTACTTGATCATCTATTTATTCTCTTGTATTTACATATTATATTAGTAAACATAATTACTTATTTTAATGTTTTATATTCTGGGATTGGATGTATTTCTTTATCATATCTCACATTGTACTTTCTCATAGTAATATATAAACATCATTTTTTATTATATTTTCCATTCTTCTATTTCCTTTACTCATTAATCTTTTGGTTTTTTGAATCATGTGGGTTCTCCTATATGATTCAGACTCCATGTCACTCAGGAGGTACCACTTCCTCCCTTTATTTGCAATCGCTCTTTCCATATTCAGGGCAATGTTGATCTCGGTTGGAGAGAGAGTTGAGGAAGAAAGTTTTGTTAATAATGCTAAGTTATTTTGCTAATTTAGTACTTTTTTTCTTAATTTTAAAAGTTTTTACTCTACTCTCCATGATTATTAAAAAAAAAATCTCAAAATGAAATGGGAGAAATTGAATTCTTACCTTTTTACTTGAATCTTAGAGTTTGTATTATGCGTATTGAGGTTGATGAATTATTGAAACTCCTATGGAATTCAACCTTATTTCTTCCACTTTAATCTTACCACACACGGTGTACATTAGGTTTCGTTTATAAGATGAAAAACTATCTCACCCCCTAAACTTAGGAAAATTTCGACTTGGTACCTTTTACCTCATTTGAATAGTGTTGGGACACCTTATAAAAGGCCAATGAGCCTTTGAAAAAAAAAAAGAGAAAGAACAAAGTGTTACACTTGCCTTGAAACCCGAGCAAGGTCCGAGGGGTATATGGTGAAAAGCTTTGAAACCCGATGCCCTAAACCTTTATTGGTTGAGAGTCACCGACCTCAATGCTTGTTATAAGGGTGAATAGGTGGAGTTTAACATATTATAGGTGCTTGGGTATTAAATTCCAATCTCAAAAGTCTGAGGAAAAATCCAAGGAGTTAGAGGTCGAAAGATCCTTAAATCTTGATTCCCTAAACCTTTATTGGTTGGGAGTTATCGATGGATCCCCGTTACATGGACACTTTAGAAAACAATACCTTAAGCTTTGCACACCTACAATGAAAAAAATTGTGAAATAAAAGAGGTGCGTTCTTAGCCTATTGGAGGTTGGTCAGTTTGCAAAAGTTGGAGAAAGAACTAGATTGGGGGGAGAGATTAGTTTAGCATACTATATTCGGAAACTAATAAGCTTAACACATAGATTTTTGTGGAAGAGTAATGATTGAGCCTATGAGAGTGGAAATCCTTTTAATACTTAAATTTACATAATTCCTACTCTTTATGAATTGTGATCAGGCAAGATATTTGATAAACTCTTGTTGAAGGTTGAGTTTTACTTCTTTAATGTCCCATGAGAGAGTATGCTCTACAGCATGGCACTTAAAATTTTTTGGAGTGATTAGCATGATTTTGTAAATTATATTACTGTCTATTTGTTTTTTTTTTCTCTCCTTCATTGCTAAGGAACTAGCAATATGTAGGTTGGGGGGAGTGATTACTACTCAAAAAGTGCTCTTTTATAGCTTGTTATAAACTCTTTTAAACACTTTTGAGTAGTATTTATTACCTTTTAACTCCATTTGCACATTAAGGACCCTTGCAAGTGTTACTGATAAGTTTTTGGCAAGTTTTGGTGTTTTTGATATCTTTTTTATCATTAAAATGAGCCAAAAATGAGGGAGAATTTTGTATAGTCCATGGCAAGGCAAGTTAAAGCTCAAACACATGAAGAATCCAAGTTTTGGAGAGCCTCGTAGCCTTTTCCAAATCAATCAAGTATGCAAGGAAGAGAATCAGAGAAGAAATCTAACATCCAGCAATTTCGCATGGCTATGCGAAATTTTCGCAAAGCATGCGAAATGCCAAAAGGAGTATAAGTTGCAGGATAGAGATCAAGGCTGTGAAGAATGAATTTCGCACCCTGTGCAAAATTTTGCAAACCTTTCGAAATTTCTCCTGTGTAATTTTCAGATATTTTTGCACCGACTCCATTAGATTTTTATCTCAAGATATTTTGTGTAATTACCTATTTTCTCCTTGTAATCAGCTAAAGATATTTTTAGATATTTAGGATATATAAATGAGGGGTTAAAAATATCTCTCTATATATGTCTTAAAATATCTCTTTTTGTAATATCTCGAAATCTCATAAGAAATTCATGAGAGCACTTGTGCATTCTTTTAGGAAGAAATACACAGAGCTTTGCTCTACCTTACCTTTTCATTTTGTTTTTATTTTCTTTCTAGCCAAACAACGTAGTCACACAGATTCGACCCATTTTGGGTACTCACCGCGACAGTTTTTCGATACTCGCACGGATTATACTTTTTTCGGGTACTTGCCCGGATTTTACCATTTTTCGGCAATCACATTGATTCGACCCATTTTTGGTACTCACCGCGACAGTTTTTCGATACTCGCACTGATTCTACCTTTTCCCGGTACTCGCCCGGATTCGACCGTTTTTTGGTACTCACACTGATTAGACCCTTTTTCGGTACTGAACGAGATAGTTTTTCGATACTCGTACGAATTCTACCTTTTCTCGATACTCGCCCGGATTCTACCATTTTTCGGTACTCATACTTATTCGAACCTTTTTCGGTACTCACCGCGTCAGTTTTTCGATACTCGCACGAATTCTTCCTTTTCCCGGTACTCGCCTAGATTCTACCATTTTTCGGTACTCACAATGATTCGACCCTTTTCCGTTACTCACCGCGAGAGTTTTTCGATACTCGCACGGACTATACTTTTTTCGGGTATTCGCCCGGATTCTACCATTTTTCGATAAACACAGAGATTCGACCCATTTTCGGTACTCACCGCGACAATTTTTCGATACTCGCACGGATTTTACGTTTTTCGGGTACTTGCTCGGATTCTACCATTTTTCAGTACTCACACTGATTCGAGCCTTTTTCGTTACTCACCGAGATAGTTTTTCGATACTCGCACGGATTCTATTTTGTTCGGGTACTCGCCCTGATTCTACCATTTTTCGGTACTTACACTGATTCAACGCTTTTACGGTACTCACCATGACATTTTTTCGATACTCGCACAAATTCTACCTTTTCCCGGTACTCGCCCGGATTCTACCATATTTCATTACTCACACTCATTCGACCCTTTTTCGGTACTTACCGCGACAGTTTTTCGATACTGTACGGATTCCACCTTTTCCAGGTACTTGACCGGATTCTCTCATTTTTCGGTACTCACACTGATTCAGACCTTTTTCGGTACTCCCCGCGACAGTTTTTCGATGCTCGCATGAATTCTACCTTTTCCGGGTACTCGCCATGATTCTACCATTTTTGGGTACTCACACTGATTCGACCCTTTTTCGTTACTCACAGCGATAGTTTTCTTATACTCTCACGAATTCTACTTTTTTCGGGTACTCACCCCGATTCTGCCATTTTTCGGTACTTACACTGATTCGACCATTTTTCGTTACTCACCGCGACAGTTTTCGATACTCGCACAAATCCTACATTTTCCCGATACTCGCCTGGATTCTACCATTTTTCGGTACTTATACTGATTCAAGACTTTTTCGATACTCACCGCGACAGTTTTTCGATACTCGCACGAATTCTACCTTTTCCTGATACTCGCCCGGATTCTACCAATTTTCGATACTCACACTGATTCGACCCTTTTTCCTTACTCACCGCGACAGTTTTTCGATACTCGCACGGATAATACTTTTTTCGGGTACTTGCCCGAATTATACCATTGTTCGGTAGTCACACTGATTCGACCCATTTTCGGTACTCACCGTGACAGTTTTTCGATACTCGCACGGATTCTACCAATTTTCTGTACTCACAGTGATTCGACCCTTTTTCGGTACTCATCGTCACAATTTTTCGATACTCGCACGAATTCTACCTTTTCCCCGTACTCGCCCGGATTCTAACATTTTTTTATACTCACACTTATTCGACCCTTTTTCGGTACTCACCGAGATCGTTTTTCGATACTCGCATGGATTCTACCTTTTCCCGGTACTCGCCCGGATTCTACCATTTTTCGGTAGTCACACTGATTCGTCCATTTTTCGGTACTCACACAGATTGGACCCGTTTTCAGTACTCCACGCAACAGTTTTTCGATACTCCCACGGATTCTACCTTTTCCTGGTACTCGCCCGGATTCTACCATTTTTATGTAGTCACACTGATTCGACCCTTTTTCGCTACTCACCGAGATGGTTTTTCGATACTCGCACGGATTCTACCTTTTCCCGGTACTCGCCTGGATTCTACCATTTTTCGATACTCATACTGATTCGACCCATTTTCGGTATTGACCGAGGTGGTTTTTTTATACTCGCACGGATTCTACCTTTTCCCGGTACTCGCCCGGATTCTACCCTTTTTCGGTACTCACACTGATTCGACCCTTTTTTGGTACTCACCGGGACAGTTTTTCGATACTCACATGGATTCTACGTTTTTCGGGTACTCAGCCGGATTCTACCATTTTTCGGCACTCACACTGATTCGACCCTTTTTCGGTACTCATTGCGACAGTTTTTTGATATTCACACCGATTCTACGTTTTCCCAGTACTCGCCCTGATTGTACCATTTTTCGGTACTCACACTAATTCGAACCTTTTCCGGTACTCACCGCGGGAGTTTTTCGATACTCGCAAGGATTCTACGTTTTTTGGGTACTCGCCCGGATTCTACCGTTTTTCGGTACTCACACTGATTCGACCCTTTTTCGGTACTCACCGAGATTGTTTTTCGATAACCGCATGGATTCTACCTTTTCTCGGCACTCGCCCGGATTCTACCATTTTTCGGTAGTCACACTGATTCGACCCTTTTTCGGTACTCACCGAGATAGTTTTTCGATACTCGCACGGATTCTACGTTTTTCGGGTACTTGCGCGGATTCTACTGTTTTTCAGTAGTCACACTGATTCGACCATTTTTCGGTACTCACCGAGACAGTTTTTTAATACTCGCACGAATTCTACTTTTTTCGGGTACTCGTTTTCGGTACTCACACTGATTCGATCCTTTTTCGCTACTCACCGCGACAGTTTTTCGATTATCGCACGGATTCTACGTTTTTCAGGTACTCGCCCGGATTCTATCATTTTTCAGTAGTCACACTGATTCGACCCTTTTTCGTTACTCACCGCGACAATTTTTCAATACGCGCACAGATTCTGTCTTTCGGGTACTTGCCCGGATTCTACCATTTTTCAGTACTCACACTAATTCGACTCTTTTTCGGTACTCACCGAGTTAGTTTCTCGATACTCGCACGGATTCTACTTTTTCGGGTACTCTCCCGGATTCTACCATTTTTCGGTACTCACATTGATTCGACCCTTTTTCGGTACTCACCGCGACAGTTTTTTTATACTCGCACGGATTCTACGTTTTTCATGTACTCGCCCGGATTCTACCATTTTTCGGTACTCAAACTGATTCGACCCTTTTTCGGTACTTACCGAGACTGCTTTTCGATACACGCACGAATTCTACTTTTTTCGGGTACTCGCCTGGATTCTACCATTTTTCGGTACTCACACCAATTCGACCCTTTTTCGGTACTCACCGCGACAGTTTTTTGACACTCGCACGGATTCTACCTTTTACGGGTACTCGCCCTAATTCCACAACTTTTCGGTACTCACACTGATTCGACCCTTTTTCGGTACACGACCGGATGGTTTTTCGTTTCTCGAACAGGCTTTTCTTACTCGGACGGATTCTACCTTTTACCGATACTCTCCCGGATCCTACCATTTTTCGGTACTCACAATTATTCGACCTCTGTTCGGTACTCACCCGGACAGTTTTTCGATACTCTCACGGATTCTACTTTTTTCGGGTGCTCGCCCCGATTCTACTATTTTTTGGTACTCAAACTGATTCGACCATTTTTCGGTACTCACCAAGACAGTTTTTCGATACTAGCACGGACTCTACCTTTTCCCGGTACTCGCTCGGATTCTACCATTTTTCGGTATTCACTCTGATTCGACCCATTTTCGGTACTTGCTCGGACAATTTTTCGATACTCGCACAGATTCTACCTTTTCCCCGTACTTGCCTGGATTCTACCATTTTTAGGTACTCACACTGATTTTACCCTTTCCGGTACTCGCCCGGACAGTTTTTCGATACTCGGAGGGATTCTACCTTTTCCTGGTACTCGCCCAGATTCTACCATTTTTCGGTACTCACACTGATTCGACCCTTTTTCGGTACTTGCCGAGACAGTTTTTCAATACTCGCACAGATTCTACCTCTTCCCGGTACTCGCCCGGATTCTACCATTTTTCGGTACTGACACTGATTTGACATTTTTTTGGTACTCTCCGAGACAGTTTTTTGATACTAGCACGGATTTTACCTTTTCCCGGTACTCGCCCGGATTCTACCATTTTACGGCATTCACACTGATTCGACCCTTTTCTGGTACTCGCTCGGACAGTTTTTCGATACTCGGAGGGATTCTACCTTTTCCAGGTACTTGCCCGAATTCTACCATTTTTCGATTCTTACACTGATTCGACCCTTTTTCGGTACTTGCCGAGACAGTATCTCAATACTCGCATGAATTCTACATTTTCCCGGTAATCTCCCGGATTCTACCATTTTTCGGTACACACACTGATTCGACCCGTTTCCGGTACTCGTTGGGACAGTGTTTTGGATACTTGCACAGATTCTACCATTTTCAGGTCTTCGTCCGGATTCTAGCATTTTTCGTTACTCACACTGATTTGACCCTTTTCCGGTACTCGCCGAGACAGTTTTTTGAAACTTGCACGAATTCTACCTTTTCCCGGTACTCGCCTTGATTCTACCATTTTTCAGTACTCACAATTATTCGACCCCTGTTCAGTACTCGCCCGGACAGTTTTTCGATACTCGCACGGATTCTACTTTTTTCGGGTACTCGCCCAGATTCTACCATTTTTCGGTACTCACACTGATTCGACCCTTTTCTGGTACTCGCTCGGACAGTTTTTCGATACTCGGAGGGATTCTACCTTTTCCAGGTACTTGCCCGAATTCTACCATTTTTCGATTCTTACACTGATTCGACCCTTTTTCGGTACTTGCCGAGACAGTATCTCAATACTCGTATGAATTCTACATTTTCCCGATAATCTCCCGGATTCTACCATTTTTCGGTACACACATTGATTCGACCCGTTTCCGGTACTCGTTGGGACAATGTTTTGGATACTTGCACAGATTCTACCATTTTCAGGTCCTCGTCCGGATTCTAGCATTTTTCGTTACTCACACTGATTTGACCCTTTTCCGGTACTCGCCGAGACAGTTTTTTGAAACTCGCACGAATTCTACCTTTTCCCGGTACTCGCCTTGATTCTACCATTTTTCAGTACTCACAATTATTCGACCGCTGTTCGGTACTCACCCGGACAGTTTTTCGATACTCGCACGGATTCTACTTTTTTCGGGTACTCGCCCGGATTCTACCATTTTTCGGTACTCACACTGATTCGACCCTTTTCTGGTACTCGCTCGGACAGTTTTTCGATACTCGGAGGGATTCTACCTTTTCCAGGTGCTTGCCCGAATTCTACCATTTTTCGGTACTTACACTGATTCAACCCTTTTTCCGTACTTGCCGAGACAGTTTTTTGATACTCGCATGGATTCTACCTTTTCCCGGTAATCTCCCGGATTCTACCATTTTTCGGTACACACACTGATTCGACCCGTTTCCGGTACTCGCTGGGACAGTGTTTTGGATACTCGCACAGATTCTACCATTTTCGGGTCCTCGCTCGGATTTTAGCATTTTTCTTACTCACACTGATTTGACCATTTTCCGGTACTCGCTCGCATAGTTTTTCGATACTCGCACTTATTCTACATTTTCCCGGTACTCGCCCGGATTCTACCATTTTTCGTTACTTACACTGATTCGACACTTTTCCGGTATTCGACCGCACAGTTTTTCGATACTCGCACTTATTTCACCTTTTCCCGGTAGTCACCCGGATTCCACCATTTTTCATTACTCACACTGATTCGACCCTTTTCCGATACTCGCCCGGACAAATTTTCGATACTCGCACAGATTCTACCTTTTCCTGGTAGTCGTCCGGATTCTACCATTTTTCGGCACTCACACTGCTTCGACCCTTTCTCGGTACTCACCCGAATAGTTTTTCGATACTCGCACGAATTCTACCTTTTTCCGGTACTCGCACGGATTCTACCTTTTTCCGGTACTCGTCCGGATTCTACCATTTTCTAGTAATCACACTGCTTCTGCCCTTTTTCGGTACTCGCCCGGACAGTTTTTCGATACTCGCACAGATTCTACCTTTTCCCGGTACTCGACCGGATTCTCCCGTTTTTTTGGTATTCACACTAATTCGACCCTCTTCTGGTACTCGCCCGAACAGTTTTTCGATAGTCGCACGGATTCTACCTTTTCCCGGTACTCGTCCGGATTCTACCATTTTCCAGTACTCGCCTGGACAGTTTTTTGGTACTCGCACTAATTCTACCTTTTCCCGATTCTCGCCCGGATTGTACCATTTTTCGGTCCTCTCGCCGAGTCTGCCCTTTTTCGGTACTCACACGGACAGTTTTTCAATACTCGCACTTTTTCTAAGTTTTCTCGGTAGTCGCCCGGATTCTACTATTTTTCAGTACTGACACTGATTCGACCATTTTCCGGTACTCGCCCGGACAATTTTTTGATACTCGCACGGATTCTACCTGTTCCCGGTACTCGTCCGGATTCTACCATTTTTCGTTACTCACACTGATTCGACCCTTTTCCGCTACTCGCTCGAACAGTTTTTCGATACTCGCACAGATTCTACATTTTCCTGGTACTTGTCCGGATTCTACCATTTTTCGATACTCACACAGCTTCGACCCTTTTTCAGTACTCGTTCGGACAGGTTTTCGGTAATCGCACGAATTCTCCCTTTTCACGGTACTCGCCCGGATTCTACCATTTTTTGGTACTCACACTAATTCGACCCTTTTCCGGTACTCGCTCGCATAGTTTTTCGATACTCGCACGGATTCTACCTTTTCCCGGCACTCGTCCGGATTCTACCATTTTTCGGTACTCACAATGCTTCGACTCTTTTCCGGTACTCGCGTGGACAGTTTTTCGGTACTCTCGCCGAGTCAGCCCTTTTTTGGTACTTGCCCGAACAGTTTTTTGGTACTCGCACTTATTCTAACTTTTCCCGATACTCGCCAGGATTCTACTATTTTTCGGTACTCACACTGATTGGCCCTTTTTCGGTACTCGCCCAAACAGTTTTTCGCTACTCGCACAGATTCTACCTTTTCCTGGTACTCGCCCAGAATCTACCATTTTTCGTTACTCACACTGATTCGACCTTTTTCTGGTACTCGCCCGGGCAATTTTTTGATACTCGCACATATTTTAGCTTTTCCCGCTACTCGTCAGGATTCTACCATTTTTCGGTACTCACACTGCTTCTGGCCTTCTTCGGTACTCGCCCGGACAGTTTTTCGGTACTCGCATGGATTCTACCTTTTTCCGGCACTCGCCCGGATTCTACCATTTTTCGGTACATACACTAATTCCACCTTTTTTCGGTACTCGCTTGGACAATTTTTCAATACTCGCACAGATTCTACTTTTTCCCGGTACTCGTACGGATTCTACAATTTTTCGAAACTCGTCCGGATTCTACCATTTTCCGGTACTCACACTGATTCTACCCTTTTCCGGTACTCGCCCGGACAGTTTTTACGGTACTCGTACGGATTCTAACCTTTCCCCGTACTCGCCGGGATTCTAATATTTTTCGATACTCACACTCATTCTACCCTATTCCGGTACTCGTCCGGATAGTTTTTATGGTACTCGCACGGATTCTACCTTTTCTCGGTACTCACCCGGATTCTACGATTTTCTGGTACTCACATTGAGTCTATCCTGTTCCAGTACTCGCCTGAACAGTTTTTCGATACTCGCACGGATTCTACCTTTTCTCGATACTCGCCCGGATTCTACCTTTTCTAGGTACTCGCCCGAATTCTACTAATTTCGGTACTCACACTGACTCTACCCTTTTCCGGTACTCACCTGGACAGTTTTTCGGTACTTGCACGGATTCTACTTTTTTCCGGTACTCACCCGGATTCTACCATTTTAATCTACCATTTTTAGGTACTCACACGGATTCTACCATTTTCTGGTTCTTGCCCGGACAATTTTTTAGTACTCACACGGGTACTCGCCCGAATTCTTCCATTTTCCCGGTACTCGCCCGGATTCTACCTTTTCCCTGTACTCGCTCGGATTCTACCAATTTCGGTACTCACACTGACTCTAATTTTTTCTGGTACTCGCCGGGACAGTTTTTCGGTACTCGCACGGATTATACCTTTTTCCAGTACTCGCTCGGATTCTACCATTTTTACGTACTCCCACGGATTCTACCCTTTTTCGTTACTTGCCCGGACAGTTTTTCAGTACTCGCAAGGATTCTACCTTTTCCCGGTACTCGTCCAGATTCTACCATTTTTAGGAACTCACACAGATTCTACCCTTTTTCGGTACTCGCCCGGACAATTTTTCGGAACTCGCACGGATTTTACCTTTTCCAGGTACTCACCCGGATTCTACCATTTTCTTGTACCCACACTAATTCTACCCTTTTTCGTTACTCGACCGATCAATTTTTCGGTACTCGCACGGATTATACCTTTTTCCAGTACTCGCCCGGATTCTACCCTATTTCGGTATTCACCCGGACAGTTTTTCGGTACTCGCACGGATTCTACCTTTACCCGGTACTCGCCCGATTCTATTATTTTTTGGTACTCACACGGATTCTACCATTTTTCGATACTCGTCTGGACAGTTTTTCGGTACTCGTACGGATTCTACAATTTTCCGATACTCGCCTGAATTCTACCATTTTTCGGTACTCACTAATTCTACCCTTTTCCGGTACTCGCCCGGACAGTTTTTACGGTACTCGCACGGATTCTAACTTTTCCCGGTACTCGCCCAGATTCTAATATTTTTCGGTACTCACACTGATTCTACCCTATTCTGGTACTCGCTCGGATAGTTTTTACGGTACTCGCACGGATTCTACCTTTTCCCGGTACTCGTCCAAATTCTACCATTTTTCGGAACTCACACAGATTCTACCCTTTTCCGGTACTTGCCCGGACAATTTTTCGGAACTTGCACGGATTTTACCTTTTCTCGGTACTCACCCGAATTCTGCCATTTTCTTGTACCCACACTGATTCTACCATTTTTCGTTACTCGCCCGGACAATTTTTCGGTACTCACGCGGATTATTCCTTTTTCCGATACTCGCACGGATTCTACCTTTACCCGGTACTCGCCCAACTCTATTATTTTTCGGTACTCACACGGATTCTACCCTTTTCCGGTACTCGCCTGGACAGTTTTTCGGTACTCGTACGGATTCTACAATTTTTCGATACTCGCCTGGATTCTACCATTTTTCGGTACTCACACTAATTCTACCCTTTTCCCGTACTCACCCGGACAGTTTTTACAGTACTCGCACGGATTCTAACTTTTCCCAGTACTCGTCCGGATTCTACTATTTTTTGGTACTCACATTGATTCTACCCTATTCCTGTACTCGGCCGGATAGTTTTTACGGTACTCACACGGATTCTACCTTTTCCCGGTACTCGCTCGGATTCTACGATTTTCTGGTACTCACACTGATTCTACCCTATTCCGGTACTCACCTGAACAGTTTTTCAGTACTCGCACGGATTCTACCTTTTGTCGGTACTCGCCCGGATTCTACCTTTTCCGGGTACTCGCCCGGATTCTACGAATTTCGATACTCACACTGACTCTACCCTTTTTCGGTACTCGCCTGGACAATTTTTCGGTTCTCGCACGGATTCTACCTTTTTCCGGTACTCGCCCGGATTCTACCATTTTATGTACTCACACGGATTCTACCATTTTCCCGTACTCCCCCGGACAGTTTTTCGGTACTCGCACGGATTCTACCTTTTCCCGATACTCGCTCGGATTCTGCCATTTTTCGGTACTCACACTAATTCTACCATTTTTCGGTACTCGCCCGGACAGTTTTTCGATACTCCCACGGATTCTACCTTTTCCCGGTACTCGCCCAGATTCGACCATTTTCCGATACTAACACTGATTCTACCATTTTTCGGTACTTGTTCGGACAGTTTTTTGGTACTTGCACGGATTCTACCATTTTCCGGTACTCACACTGATTCTACTCTATTCTGGTACTCACCCGGATAGTTTTTCAGTACTCGCATGGACTCTACCTTTTCCCGGTACTCGTCCAGATTCAATGATTTTTTGGTACTTGCTCGGATTCTACCCTTTTTCAGTACTGACACTGATTCTACACTTTTCTGGTACTCTCCTGAACAGTTTTTCGGTACTCGCACGATTTCTACCGTTTTCCGGTACTCGCCCAGATTATACCATTTTTAGGTACTCACACGGATTCTACCCTTTTCCTGTACTCGCCCGGACAGTTTTTCGGTACTCGCATGGATTCTACATATCCCGGTACTCGCCCGGATTCTACCATTTTCCAGTACTCACACTGACTCTACCTTTTTCCGGTACTCGCCAGGATAGTTTTTCAGTACTCGCACGGATTATACCTTTTTCCGGTACTCGCTCGGATTCTACCATTTTTACGTACTCCCACGGATTCTACCCTTTTTCGGTACTCACCCGGACAATTTTTCGGTACTCGCACGGATTCTACCTTTTCCCGGTACTCGTCCAGATTCTACCATTTTTCGGAACTCACACAGATTCTACCCTTTTTCGGTACTCGCTCGAACAATTTTTCGGAACTCGCACGGATTTTACCTTTTCCCAATACTCACCCGGATTCTACCATTTTCTTATACCCACACTGATTCTACCCTTTTTCGTTACTCACCCGAACAATTTTCGGTACTCGCACGGATTCTACCTTTTTCCAGTACTCGCCCGGTTTCTACCATTTTTCGGTACTCACACTGATTCTATCCTTTTTTTATACTAGCCCGGACAGTTTTTCGGTACTCCCACAAATTCTACCTTTTTCCAGTACTCGCCCGGATTCTACCATTTTTCGGAACTCACACGGATTCTACCATTTTTCAGTACTAGCCCGAACAATTTTTCGGTACTTGCACGGATTCTACCTTTTTCCAATACTCGCCCGGATTCTACCATTTTTCGGTACTCACACTGATTCTACCCTTTTTTGGTACTAGCCCGGACAGTTTTCGGGTACTCCCACGGATTTTACCTTTTCCCAGTACTCGCCCGGATTCTACCATTTTTTGGAACTCACACGGATTCTAAGGACCACTATGACCCATAAGAGTATTGAATCGTCATAATTCAATTTTGAAGTTGATTCAACATCCCATTATAGAGAATCAATTGCACTCTTATACTCTATGTAAACAATAACGAGACAAAACTCAGGTCCGTAAGCTACTATCCACTACATGTAGACCCTTCCCATGAACTAGTGTCCATAATCTAACAAGGTTGTGTTACCATCTATCAATATTATCTCTCTAATCCTTAAGTTACATATCTCACTTATTATATGATCAACTAACATACTCTAACTCCAATGAGCATATGTCAAATTCCATTAAAGGAATTGCTACAATCATAGTTTTCATGATCACATGTCCTTTGGATCATCCAAGGGAACACACTTTCAATCTCATGAGATATCATGGTTCCTATATTAAGAATTCATGTTGCCACCAACCTTGATCAATAATGACCCAATCTATAAGGATTTATAACCACTTTAAGGTTTCAACCATAGGTTAAAGCCTCTTATTGATTTCAACATAGGCTTGATATCCTCTCAAGGTTCAGAGTCTATGCAGTATAGTAGTTTGGTGAATCATGACAATTGATAGTCTTACGTCATGATTCATCGTAAGTCCTATCTAGTGTGCATCACATACATTAGTGCACTCGTCATGGGAAACTCATCTCGATGGTTAAGACAAGTCATTTCTTCAATTAAGAGGTAGTACACTATAATCTCTGCTAGATTGTCCAAATTCATGAACTAACTATGGACAACTTATCTACATAAAAGGAACCCATGATTTGTATCCTCTATGCAACTCCTAATGCACCCTAGTTATATACAATGTAAGAGATATGGGTTGAATGCTCAAATCAATGTCAATGCGTAAAAGAGATAATAAGGGCTAAAGCGCCACCGCCCCACAAGAAGTCTCTTTGGATCTTTTCAAGTCTTGCACACACCTTCCGCGGAATAACAAAGAGAGACATTAGGTAAATCGGGAGGCTTGAGAGGGTGCTTTTTATCAAGGTAAGTCTTCCCCCTTTGGAAAGGTATTGTCTCTTCCACAAGGACAAGCGCTTTCTGAATCTCTCCTCCACTACGTCCCACACCCTTGGAGATTTGAAAGGAGCACCCAAGGGAAGTCCCAAATAAGAGGAGGGAAGATTCCCAATTCTACACCCCAAAACCGAGACGATATTCTCCAGATAGTCAACCCTTCCTACAGGGATCACCTCACTTTTATCCCTATTCACTTTTAACCCTGAGATCGCCTCGAACCATAAGAGCACCCAACTCAAGTAACGCAGCTGCCCACTGTCGGCCTTGCAGAATAAAAGGGTGTCGTTAGCAAATAGAAGATGAATCAGATCCCTTTCTATTCCGTTATTATTTCCCACCTTAAACCCCTCAATGAAGCCCCCACTTCTGGCTCTGAAGAGCAGCTAGCTGAGAACTTCCATGACTAATAGGAAGAGATAAGGGGATAAAGGATCCCCTTGTCTCAAGCCCCTAGAGCTGTGAAAAAAGTCTGAAGGGGTCCCGTTGATTAAAATTGAAAAGTTGGCTGTGGAAATGCACCAACTGATCCACTTTATCCACTTCTGCCCAAACCCCATCTTGGACATAACTGAAACAAGGCAATCCCAGTTGACATGATCAAACGCCTTCTCAATGTCTAGTTTCAGGAGGAGTCCAGGGATGTTAACCTTCAGCCTGGAGTCTATTGCCTCGTTTGTAATGAGAGCGGCATCCAGAATCTGCCTATTCCGAATGAATGCATGCTGGTACTCTGAAACCACCTCCCCAATAGCTTGTTTCATCCTATTAGCCAAGACTTTGGCTAGTAATTTGTAAAGGCTCCCTACCAAGCTTATTGGTCTGAAGTCTTTCAACTCTTCTGCACCCCCCTTTTTTGGGATTAAGACGAGAAAGGTGGAATTTAAGCTCCTCTGGAAAGTGCCAAGGCGGAAAAACTCGTCAAAAGAGGCCAAGATCTCAGCTTTGGTAAAATCCCAGGAGAACTGCCAGAAGGCCATGGTGAACCCATCCGGACCTAGCGCTTTATCTCTAGAGAGGCTGTAAAGGGCTTCAAAAACTTCTTTTTCTGTAAAAGGCTCCTCTAAGCTTCTGGCCCTTTTTGAACCCAAAACCCGAAACTGTAGATTCCCCATCCTCGGTCTCCAATCCTCAGTTTCAGCTAACAAAGTCCTATAAGCCCTACACACCCCATCCTTGATATCTTCCGCACTAGTGAGGGGGTTTCCATTGATGTTCACCTTGGATAAGACGTTCTTTCTTGCCCTGGCATTGGCCATCTTATGAAAGAATTTGGTATTCTTATCCCCCTCCTTTAGCCATGTCTCCCTGGATTTTTGCCTCCAAAAGGTTTCTTCCATTAAAACACACTTCTTATACTCCTCCAAATCCCCCAAACGAGCCTCTGCTTCCTCAAAGGACAGGGGATTAAGACTTTCCTTTGAATCCTAGAATTGTATTCGAGAAAGAGCCTCAGCTTTTTTAGCATAAACGTTACCAAAAACTTCCTTTTTCCACTTTCTTAGGTCCCTTTTAAGGGATTTCAGTTTTTTAGCAAGACAGTGACTGGTAGATCCTACAACTGAGTAACCAGTCCACCATGCTCGAACCAGCTCTTTGAACCCATCCGACAGAAGCCACATATTCTCGAAGCGGAAGGGAGTCTTGCCTTTTTTTATCCCCCCGCCTTCCAAGAGAATGGGACAATGATCGAAGGCTATTCTGGGGATGGTACTTTGAAAGACACTCGAGAAGTGATCTTCCCACTCATTATTGATCAGAAAGCGATCCAATCTAGAAGCAGCTTGTGAATTAAGACCGCTAAACCAAGTGAATTGACCACCAGGAGAGGGTAAATCCTTTAGATTCAATTCTTCAATCACCTCAGAGAACCTTCTCACCCTGCAGTTAGATTGTGACCATACCTCCTTTCCCCTGGAAATCTAATGGAATTGAAATCCCCCCCAACACACCAAGGCTCATCCCACAGGCCTTTGATAGCGCCTAGTTCTTCCCAAAACTCCTCTTTTGCCCTCGAAATGACTGGTCCGTAGACACCAGTAAATACCTAAATAAAGTCGTCTTCCACATTCCTAAAGCGGCCTGAAATGGAATAAACACCTCGCTCCAGCTCCAAGAGTTCTAGAACCCTATTGTCCCAAAAAAATCACGATGCCTCCTGAGGCACCCCCAGCATCAACTGCCCCCCAATCCGTGAGCCTTCCAGCGCCTAAGCTTTTAACCAACTTTAATGACATCTCTGATACCTTTGTTTCTAAACAACAGACTAAATCTACCTTCTGGGCTCTAACTACTGAATTGATCATCCGTCTTTTCTTCCTATCGTTGAGCCCTCTAACATTCCAAGCGAGAATTTTGATCTTCATCAATCTATAGGGATCAATTCCCATTTGCTCCTGCCACTCCTTCTGTTTGTAGGCTTTCCATAGCTAACCGAACAGTCCAACCTCTCTTCAATTCCCTTTCAGAGCACGATGCGGATACCACTTTCTTTTTCCTTTTTTTACATAGTGTCCCCCACTAGTCATCTTCTTCAACTTCTTTAACAACAAAACTATTTTATCTTCGTACCCCTCAACCGGCATTCCCAAATATCTGCTGAAGTCTTTGAAATTGGAGAGTTCTTTGTCAGATGGTTTCTCCTCTTCAGAGGAGGCATTCTCAGGGAAAACCACCTCTGATCCATCTTGCAGAACCATGGAGAGAGGCCCTTATATGACGTCGGCCCTTACTTCCGACACACCCGCTTCCCACTCAGGGGAGTCACCCCAGATTTTTAAGCACAGAGATGGCCCTCCATGGCCTTTGCCCAAAGAAGAAGAAAGCGGCACCCGAGAAAGAGTAGAAGAAAAATATGGCCCTTCCCCCCAAGAAGAACGAGATGGAGGAAGTGTACCTTTTTGGAATTTGAGGACTTTTTCTAAGAGAGCGACGTCGGCAAGGGGCTTCGCAGTCGTCGTTGGAGCCATCGGAAGAGGCGCGCAGGGATCGTCATGCAAAGGGGTCGTTGGGCAAGACGCACAAAGAGCATAGACTTGCGAAGGGCCTGTTCACCACGGGAAGGAGCCTAGGGCTTCGTGCGGGAAGAGACCCACAGGGAGCTTCTTACGTAGATCCCACCGGGAAAAGAGAAGGCCCGTCGACGATGAAGGATTCGTCGCTAAGGTATAGAGGTTAGGGTTAGGGCTCCAAGTGGGAATAAGGCTTCTGGGGGAGAGAAGAGTCTCCTCCCCTTTTGAAGGACAAGCCCGATCCACAACCAGTTGGGCCTGACCTTGGCCTGGCCACAATCAGAGCCCAAAGCCTCAAAGGCAGGGGCCTCTAACTCAAGGCCCAACCGAGCCCCCATCCCTCTGAGAAGTCCCGCCCCGCTGTGATGTCCATTCCAAACAGAAGTTGCCACTAAACCTGTTAGATAGGGAGCAGCGACCACTCCAGCGTCCTTTCTCTCTTTTGTAGAGGGAAGCATGTCAAACGATGACACCTGGCCAACCACTTTCCCAAGATAGACTTCAGTAACTCTCAAGAAGGCGCGTGACTCAACCTCACCCTCAACCTTACCCCCACTTCCACTTTCCCTGCAACCCCAAGAAGGCTGCACCTCACTAATCCGAGGGGCAGACTCCCAGCATAGCTGGACCACGAAACAAGTGGAGCCTGATACTAACTGTAATGAACTCGGGAAATTCCATCCTCTTATTGCGACGAGGATTCCGGCCTATTGCAAGTTCCGTCGTTCCTTCGTATCCTCATCAATACTCACAAAACGGCCACAGGCATCCCCTATACTTTTAAAAAAACTCATCCCCCAAAGATGCAGAGGAAGCCCTAAAATTCTTACCCACACTTCTCGGTTCTTCCTATCCTCTGAGAGGCAACCAACAGAAGGATTCCACCAGTCCTAGAGAATACATTTACCTTTAAACCACTTGACCCCTGAGTGTAGCACCCGCTCAACTTCAACGCCATCTTCGAATTCAAAGAGTATAAACGGCCCTCCTAACAAAGCCAAGCGAAGATGTCCTCTCAACATCCAGTTGGACTGCGCCCAAGACTTAAGGGAGTTGAGGGAAGGGGGCTGAATGGAACCCCCCCCCCCAACTCCCCACCAAGCTCCTCCTCATAACCTCCTTGTTACTGTCAATCACCTTCTTTTCTGTTTCTAACCAAACAACATTTCGGAATTCAGAAGAATCAGAAATAACTGTCTTAGGAAGTAGGTCCTTCTTCCCTACACTGGTCTCGTTGAGACTCCTCCCTCCTGAGGGAGTGGCTAAGAGCTCGTCATCCCTTTGAGCTAAGGAGAAGCCCAGGCTTCTTAGTTTCCCGGCCAAGAGTTGCCAACCTCCAACCACACCCCTGCCTTCGGGGAAAGCCAATGAGAATTTCTTACCTTCTACGTCCTAGACCGAACAAAACAAAAACCTACCTGCTTTGTTTGAGCGCAACTCCAACTAATATCTTCTTCCTCCCTCCATCCAAACTTTTTTGAATCGCTTCCCCACTTTGAGAAAGCAGCATGTCTTAGCTCCTTCCAAGAGGAAGGAGAAGCCCTTGCTGCTGAAATGAATCCAAGAAGAAAAGTTAGGGCTCTTTTCGCAAACTGTTCCCAACACCTTCCCCTTGGCCTCGTCGACTGAGATCTCAAGGTCTTCGACTCCACTCCAAACCAACACTTGTCGCCGAGAGAAACCACTGACATCTTCAATTTGGATTTTTATTTTTTTTTGTCCAAGTAATTCTTCTTGTTTGTTGCTTTTCCTAAACCAGATTATCTCTCAGTTGGGTTTTAGAGTTTTAGCTCTCTTACCCGTCTGGGTCTGTATTGGAGAACTAGGTATAACGTAAATGAATTATGTTTGGGGGTTTTCTTGGAACCTTGAGCGTTTAGGTTTAAATATTTTTTTAGTTTTGGTAAACTGAAGTTCACTATTTAAACCACCTTGAAGTCGATATTTCATCCCATTTGAGTCTGAGATGATACAACCATCTGATCTTCTCTTCAGCCTGTTTCATCGGACTTCAGCTTGCAAGAGATCCAAAATGCTTAGGGAGTTCTAGGTGCACTCTCCTTCGCATGTGCATGCATGGCCACCATAGTGTACATGTGGCTAGTTCTTGCTTGTCCTCAGCCTTGGTATCCTCAGCATCTAGCAGTCCCTATGGCCAACTTGACAAAGAACAATGAAGATGACTCTGGACGTCCATTTGATGGGTGCAAGGCTGCTAGATTTTGCAATTCTTAAACCATACTTGCAACATCCTGCCATCAGTCATGACCCAAGTAGTGCTACTGCCATACATGCGAACATTGCACCCTCGTTCTTGCCGCAAGAAAATTGAACAAATTCATAAGAAGCAACTTACAGCAACTGTGACATCTAAAGGACTGCGATCAATTCTTGTCGGTTTTGGAGTATGATGCACCTAGTTCCTATGGTTTCTCTCAATCTATTGTGACCCATAAGGCCTTCCAAGGGTTTGAGGACAACCCCCTCATATTACCTCGCTCCATTTATATTTGTTCAAGAAAATTTGCTACTCATCGGACAAGTGATAGTAAAGACACTTGGGAAAGTTAGGATATAACAGGAATGGGCATATTGATCAACATGAATTCGATGTGCGTGGGAAACCTTGTTCAGATGTTATGTTACTTGGATCAGGTCATCATCCCAATTCAGGTTCAGGTCAGAATTATGAACCAACTCAATAGGAGGAGATTTGTGAGCATAGTGATTTTGGTTACTCAGCAGAGGTGATCTAGACCATTCTTCTATACCTATTTTCGGAAAGGAAGCCTTTGGTTCTAGCTCCTGAATGCCATTTGGACAGTAGCATTGAGAAATCCGCCGTTTCCTTGATAATGATCTAATTCCATCCAACATTTTAGAAGCTACCTCAGTATGGAATTTCTCACACTTTGCTTAAATCACTTGCAAGCTAGAATTTTCAGAATCTCTGCCCAAAGCATCTGTTCAAAACTAAGATGTTCGGATGGGAGCTAGATATGAGGTGCAGAATGTCAAGAGCAGGATGCAATCTCAGTGGGGGTTTTGAGCGGCATTAAGAAAAATGATAATGGAATTTGGAACAGCTATGAATATGGGAATGCGGTTTCGAACAGAAAAGAACTATGTGGAAGATTCTAGAATGTGCGGTCATAATGCAAATGGAATGAAAGGACCTATCCCTAAATAGCATTTATCGTTTGGAAAAATTGAATGACTTGAGGATCACTTACATGAATGGGGCAAGTTTCACACTTCCTCCAAATTTGGGTAACCATAATGGCATGAGATGTCTAGTTTCGAGAAATCTAAACATGTTTAGAATAATCCCAGATTTTACTTGACAAACGATCAACTTGCTGCCAATTGCAGATGGTGCACCCTAGATTGCATCTTGGGCCCCCACCTATGCATGGCCATCTTGGAACACACCAATTTCATCCTTTTTAGCATCCTAGGTCCACTATCTTGGCATTGGAAGCTCTTCAAATCTTAATCATAATCCACTTAAAATCCAAGTGGATTCCCATGATTCATAGACAAGTTACAGATGCCACCCCTTTCTCACACAATCTCTTCATCCAAAACCTTGCGTGCCCCTTTCTCACACAATCTCTTCATCCAAAACCTTGCGTGGCATGCACCATTATACATCAAGTGGCCAGTTTAAAATATCAATAGTTATCAGGGGAGTTTTCTTATATCTGTTGACATGGCACATGCCCTGCACTCTAATTACATGGATAATCATGACCTCCTGGTTGGATCCAAGAGCACTTATTGAGTTCAAAGTTAGGCAGAGAATGCATTGGACCAAATTGACTGGTTTGAAAAGACAATTGGAGTAATTGCTACTTTTGTTGAGTTCCTTTGTAACCTTGAAAACTATGCATCATCTATTTGGTTTGCCCCTATTTCCTTGGCTGTAGGTTTGGTTTCCTCAGTTCGTATTGGTCTTCCTTTCAAGTTTTATCAATTCCGAGTCTCAAGATCTGCCATCCTTTGATAGTCCATATGTCCGGAGTATCATGAAATGCATTCGTTGTCATTCATTCATTGTATGAAAGATGGCGATGGTTAGTGAGAAACTAGAGACGAATCGCCCACCTATACACTGGAACTGCATCAGGCTTTATTTTTCCCTATGCAAATGGTTCTAGGACACAGGCAACAGTACCATAGTCAAACAACAGTTTGCAGAGGAGAGCCAAAAAATGATTTTGAAAGCACTAGTACACGAGTAGATCGCATGGTTTCGATTGGAATTGATACTGATTAAAGACCGAAGATGATTCAGCACTATCTACAATGACATTGCCCTTTTTACCAGGTTCAGAAACATCAGGAAAGCTGAAATGACTACTTTCTCAAATGTTGCCATGCTTCGTGAACTGTTGTAAAAAGCAACTGCCTTCTTATAAAAAGCTTGAGTGCCTCTCCAAGAAGTGGCAGTGTAGCATGCTAATATGGTTGTGTCTACATCCATTATCTTAATTCGGAGCTCTGTTGGGATAAGAAATGGCTTACCAATTAGGGAGCAGTGGGCACAGAAACTTAAAGTGGAAGAAAAGCAACTCAGTAATTGAATTTGAGTATATTGATAAATCTGAGAATGCATCTCCAACTAACGGAATTGAGCAACAGTACAGGAGATCTGATCTGAAACTGGATTTTACTACTTCACCGCAAGCTTCTGTTAATGATTTGAGTTATGGTTATGAGAAACTAGACCTATCAATAATCTACAGAAGACTCCTCATGTGACCACCAACAATGTTGTCCCAATCACACTCCCGCGTCTTTCTCTAACTTGGCCACCTTGGTGCACATCATTCTCCCCTTAATGTTTCTTTATCTTCTTCTTGTGATATTATACATTTTAAAATTGGATTTCAAAATATTTTCATTAAAACGTTTTCAATTTTCTTCAAATTTCATCCTTATGAGATTTTTTTTTAGAAAATAAAATTCAGTTTTTAATAACACTTGCTGCCATATTCCTTCAGCAAGCACCTTTCTCAACTTATTTAATAATTTTCTTGATTTTTCAATAAGCATGAACAAACTTCATGGTTCCAAATAATGGAACTCATTGAACCAATCCATGCAAAATAAATGGGTTTTGGTGGGGGCCCAACATCCATGTTATCTCCTTCGATATTGATTCAAGTGAGATGATTGTTTGGCGATTGATTGATTTTTGATTCCTCTTGATGATATACATGAATTTGTTTTATATTTATTGTTGAACTGACCTTGTTTCCCATAATGAATTTATATAAACCTGTGAATTAATATCACTTACCATCTTGGGAAGAAATGTAGATCATCTGTTCACCTTACTTTGATATACATGTCAGTAAATATTAATTAACAAAAAAATAATAATAATAAAATTGAAGGAGTACTAAGTGAACTTATTTTATATAAGTGTTATATATTGTCAAAATGTTTTCATGTCAAATAGCAAGATTCACATATGATCAATATCTTGTTTTCGACTTATTTTTAAAATTTTCTTTATAGATAATTTTTTCCCTTTTTTGATAACAATTTTTATGAGAAACAAAAAGGTGTTAATATTTTTTTTTCTTCTTT
>JAAKHE010000810.1:161600-173569 GCA_011039315.1 Vitis labrusca | reverse complement strand
TTCTATCAAGTTTACATTATTGGTAATAGATATGGAGTAGCATAGATATAGATATAGGTATGGCACGTGTTTAAATTTCAAATTAGAAAAAACATTTAGAAAGAGAAAGAAAGTGCATAGAAGTAAAAAACGCTTTCCATTATTAATTTTTTATTTTTCACTAAATGTAGTTAGTATTTATTACAAATAACTTTCCTCATCCCAACTTTCTTCAATTAAACCTAATTTATTTTTCTATTTTTAAAAAATTTTAAATAGTTTTGCTCGAGAGACTAATAATTTTTCTTCTCAATTCACATTAAATTATTATTATTTAAAATTTTATTTGTTAATTTATTTATTGAATTTTTTAATAATTTATTTTGCTTTTCTTTAAATCCTCATAATCTTAAATATTTATGTGTAATTATTCTTCAAATTAGAAACTTATTTATACATTTTTTTTAACTCTTAATTTCTTTTCAGGAATGTTGAGAGTTATGCCCAATAGAAAAATGAAAATGAATGTACACAATTCAGAGAGTAAAAAATTGATATTTCTATATCTATCTATTTTATTAAAAAGAGATTTTTCTTTTCTAATTTATGTATTTCTCTATAACACCACTTTTATTTCTTTTATTTTTATTTTTATGTTTCTGTGGACCTCGCATTTCGGCTCATGCATTTCCATTCGATGGCAAACTCGATTTTTATTTGAAAATTTGATTTTATTTATTGTTTGAAAAAATGACTTGGAGTCACCACTTATTTTTGTTTTATTTTTAAAGGTTAAACAAAATAAGAAAGAAAAACCCTAAGTGTGACTACTTATTTTGGAAAAGATGGTATGTGAAAAACCGGATCGAGTTCGGGGGTTAGATTACTTATCGGGAAGGTACGGTAAAGACCGTAGTAACCCTCTAAGTCCCTAAAGTCGGGTCTCTACTAATAAAATGAAACAATCATGACAATGGCAATGGATGAGTAAATCAATGGACACCTCGAATAAATCATGCATATGTGAGAATCAGAAAATGCCTAGACAACGACCAAAGGGAAAGTGGGTACGTACCTGGGCAACAAGCCACCATGCACTATCAAGAGAGAGGGTTAGTGAACAATTAAGGAATAATAGCATGCATGTCAGAGAGTAGAATGAATCGATCACGTGCCATACTCAAATCAATCAATCAATCAATCATGCAATCATTTACGTAGGACCCCCACCAAAACCTGTTTATTTTTGCATAAATTATTTCCATAAATTCCATTATTCGGAATTACGGAATTTAATTCATGCTTATTTAAAACATTTTAAATAGATCATGAAAGATTTAAAAATTGCTTATCAAACATAAAGTAGAAGCAAGTTTTATTAAAAAGAGATTTTATTGACATTAAGATTACTAAAAAAAAAAATAATAAAAAAATAAAAGTGAGAGTAAAATAAAGTAAAAATAAAATGATAAACGAAATACCAAAGCAAGATAAAATAAAATAATGAGAAGGTTAAGGAATAAAAGAAAACTACTTGAAAATCATATTAAAAGAAAACAACTTTTGGAAGTGAAGACGGAGAATTTGAGAAATGAAACACCCATTTGTTTTAAGAGTGACCCGCTCAAGGTGGCCATGCGTCTCATGAGAGAAAAAGGGTGGGTCCCGCGGTCAGATTTTGTCTTCCTCACCATTTTGACACTTGCATGCAGCCTATTGTACCGGATAATCTAAAAACAGCAAATGCAGAGTTTATTGCTTTCCCCATTGGCATTCCACCTTTTCAACAGCAGCCACAATTACACTACCATGCTCTACATCTTACACCCTCTTCTCAAAAGTCTCAATGGCCAATGAATCTGTAACAACTCCAGAGAGCAACGCGTTCGAATCTGTCAACAAAATAACACCTACTATCCAAGCTGCCATCCTTCGATCATTCCAAAGGAAAGTTGTGGGCACCATCAGAGGATGCCGAAGTTCTCGACTCAGGGAACCTGCTGGCTGCTAATGAGTGGTCAATGGTAGGTGCTTGGTTGAATTGAGAAGGCAGCGTGACATCAGCTTGTTACTGTAATAGCAGTGAGAACGGAACAGAGTAAAGAGGTGATGTAAGAACATAGGACCATCGACCCTGCGTCGGCATGTTCAAGACCTTCTAATGCGCTATTATTGATGTTTGTGGATTGCTTCAGGCTTGATTCCTCCATGCTGGGAGGCACGTCACTCATGAATTCCGGTTGTTCTCTTTCCGATCAGAAATGGTTGGAGGAAATGTTGGAAATCAAGCCTACGTCGCCTTCTTGCCTGTGCATATTCCTCCCCATATTTAGCATCCTCTGTTTACTTCCCTGAATTAGTGTAATGTACAGCCTTTATTATAATTGATTTAGGAGTAATTCTAGCAAGGTAGTTTATTCACTTTCCATGTAAGAGTTTATTTACTTTCCATGTAAGGGAAATTTCGTCCGGTGATAGTGTACCAGTCCGGAATTGTCTCATATCTGTAGGCTATTTATTTATGCTTTCTTCAATTGTAAAGTGGGCATCACAGAATGAATTGAGTCTATGTTCCTCCATAGTTAGTCTTCAAATTCTTCATGGTATCAAAGCAGGTTTAATCCTGTCTCATCGTCTTCATCTTTAGTCAGTTTTTTTTTTCTACTCAATTCTATTCTTCTAGGTTATGCCTAAATACGGTCCAGCCTTTGGAATGGCTACCAACTCATCATCCTCTACTTCTGATACCATCATCTCATTGTCTTCATCCTCTCATCAGATGGAAACCTCTCATCTTCCAATCACAGCCCATAAACTGAATGGGCAAAATTATTTGCAATGGTCTCAGTCCATATTAATGTTTATACGGGGAAAGGAGAAAGATGACTACATCACCGGAGCTTCGGCGGCACCAGAAACCACAGCATCAACCTACAAGAAGTGGATAGCAGAAAATAATATGGTCATGTCCTGGCTAGTCAACTCTATGACCCCTGACATTGGTGAAAATTTTCTGTCATTTGATACTGCCAAAGAAATCTGGGACATTGCAAAAGAAACTTTCTCAGACAAGGAAAACACATCTGAAATCATCCAGATTGAAGGCATCCTCCACGATTTGCGTCAAGGAAACCTTACGGTAACTGAATATTTCAATACTCTTACTCGTCTATGGCGTCAACTTGATACGTTTGAGGTTCATAACTGGAATTGTGTTACAGATGGTTTGTTGTATAAAAAGATTGTCGAAGGGAAACGTGTGTTTAAATTTTTGTTAGGTTTGAACAAAAATCTTGATGAAATCAGAGGAAGAATCATGGGAGTAAAACCTCTACCTAGCCTCAGAGAGGCATTCTCTGAAGTGCGTCGCGAAGAAAGTCGGAAAAATCTCATGATGGGATCCCATCAACAACTGAATATGGCAGAAAGCTCGGCTCTTAAGACTCAATTCGCTCCTTTTGACAACCGTCAAAAAATTAAAGGAGGTAGACCTTGGTGTGATCATTGCAGAAAGCCGGGACACTCAAGAGAAACTTGCTGGAAGATTCATGGAAAGCCAGTAGATTGGAAGCCACGTCAACCACTTGAGAAAGAAGGACGAGGCAATCATGTGGCTACCGATGAACAATCGCCACAACCTGAAGCTAGCCCTTTTAATAAGGAGCAAATGGAGATGCTTCAGAAACTACTGTCTCCTCTTTTGTCAGTACAGTCACAAACTGGCTCATCTTCCAACCAGGTCATTGGTTCCGGAACCTTGGCTCACAAAGGTAATTTTTTGAGTGCCTTCACTGCTGGTAAGAAACGTAAAAAACCTTGGATAGTGGACTCAGGAGCATCTGATCATATGACGGGAGATGCGACAATTTTTGATACATATAGCTCATGTCCAAATAATTTAACAGTCCGAATAGCAGATGGTTCACTATCAAAGGTTGCCGGAACAGGTTCAGTTGTGCTATCAAGGGATCTTACTCTCAACTCTGTTCTCCTTGTTCCTAACTTGGACTGTAATCTATTGTCAATTAGTAAACTCACTAAGGAAAAGAGGTGTATTACTAATTTTTCCTCCACTCACTGTGAATTTCAGGATTTGGATTCGGGGAAGACGATTGGCAATGCTGAGGAATGCTCTGGACTCTACATCCTTAAGGAGCGCCATGATCCACAAGAACAACCTCAAATGGCAGTTGGTAGTAATTCTTTTTCGGTTTCATGTCAAAATAACGATAGTGCAATTATGTTGTGGCACTATCGCTTAGGTCATCCAAATGTTATGTATCTCAAGCATTTATTTCCTTCATTATTTCATAAAAATCCAAAATCCTTTGAGTGCGAAATCTGTCAATTATCAAAGCAAGTCCGGTCTCATTTTCCCATTCAACCCTATAAAGAGTCTAGTCCATTCTCAATGATTCATAGCGATATCTGGGGTCCGTCAAGAATAAAAAATGTAACTGGTACTAGGTGGTTTGTCTCATTCATAGATGATCACACTAGATTAACTTGGGTATTCCTCATGAAAGAAAAATCTGAAACGAGTCAAATTTTCAAAAATTTTAAAAATATGATTCAGACCCAATTCCAGTCAAAAATACAAATTCTAAAGTCTGATAATGCTAGGGATTATTTCAACTCCATTCTAGGAGAATTTCTAGCACAAGAAGGGATAGTTCACTTAAGTTCATGTGTTGATACCCCACAACAAAACGGAATCGCTGAAAGGAAAAATAGGCATTTGTTAGAGGTGGCTAGATCACTAATGTTCTCCATGAATGTTCCAAAATTATTCTGGGGGCAAGCTGTCCTTACGGCAGCCTACCTCATCAATAGGATGCCGTCTAGGGTACTAAAATTCCAAACACCTTGTCAAACACTCCTAAAATCCTTTCCGACTACTCGTCTCATCTCCACCGTCCCACCCAAAATTTTCGGGTGCTCTGTCTTTGTTCATATCAATCAACAACATAGAAGTAAACTTGATCCTAGGTCACTCAAGTGCATCTTTCTTGGGTATTCTTCAAATCAAAAAGGGTATAAGTGTTACTCTCCGGTCACAAGAAAATTCTACAATTCAATGGATGTCACATTTTTTGAAACCCAGCCTTACTATCCCAAAAACGATATTCAGGGGGAGAATTCAACTCAGGAATATCAATTTTGGGATCTTGAGTCATTCAGTGAGTCACCCATCATCACTGAAAATCACATTCCTCCAGAGTCATTTAATCAACCCGAGTCCATTGTTGACTTGTGGGATAAGGAGCACATCCAAGAGGAAACGGAGGAAGGAGCACTTTCTCAACAAACCCATGAGGCAGAACCGGGTCCTAATCCAAGCAAACTTCCAGGTAACAACGCTCCTGATGGTACTGTTGATTCCGAGTTAGAAAATGATATTCTTAATATGCCCATAGCTTGGAGGAAAGGAATTAGATCATGCACTCAGCATCCCATTGGAAATTTTATTTCTTATGATAAGCTATCACCTACGTTTCGTGCATTCACTTCTAGCATCACAGAGATACAAGTTCCTCGGAATATTCAGGAAGCTTTCAAGTATCCTAAGTGGAAGGCGGCAGTCGATGAGGAAGTTCGGGCGCTGGAAAAGAATGGTACGTGGGAAATTACTGACCTCCCAAGAGGTAAGAAACCAGTTGGGTGTAAGTGGATTTTCACAGTAAAGTACAAGGCAGATGGTAATGTGGACAGGTATAAGGCTCGGTTGGTTGCCAAAGGATTCACCCAATCCTATGGCATTGACTATCAAGAAACTTTTGCTCCAGTTGCCAAGCTCAATACTGTTCGTGTACTTTTATCCTTGGCAGCTAATCTCGATTGGTCGCTTCACCAACTTGATGTGAAGAATGCCTTCCTCAATGGTGACTTAGAGGAAGAAGTTTACATGGACATTCCTGCTGGACTTGAGACGACATCAAACTTCAACAAGGTTTGCAGACTCCGAAAATCCTTGTATGGTCTCAAACAATCTCCCAGGGCCTGGTTTGAACGGTTCACTAAGGTAGTGAAAGGGTACGGATTCGTTCAATGTCAATCCGATCACACATTATTTGTGAAACACTTCCCAGAAGGGAAGCTGGCAATTATCATTGTATATGTGGACGACATAATTTTGACAGGTGATCATGAAGAGAAAATTGACTTACTTAAAAAATTACTGACAAAGGAATTTGAGATCAAGGATCTTGGAAACCTCAAGTACTTTCTCGGAATGGAGATTGCTAGGTCAAAGAAAGGTATAGCAGTCTCACAACGCAAATACGTTCTGGACTTATTGAATGAAACAGGAATGCTAGGATGCAAGCCGGCAGAAACACCTATGGATACAACTGTCGAACTGGAAGAAAGTGATGGAAGTACGCCAATTGATAAAGGAAGATATCAACGTCTTGTGGGAAAACTCATCTATCTTTCTCATACAAGGCCAGACATCGGCTTCTCCGTTAGTGTGGTAAGTCAATTCATGAATAATCCAACCGAAAAACACATGACTGCTGTGATCAGAATATTGAGGTACCTCAAGATGACACAGGGAAAGGGTCTCTTCTTTCAAAGAACAACAAAGAAAGAGATTGAGATTTTTTCAGATGCAGATTGGGTAGGTTCAGTGACTGATCGGAGATCAACTTCAGGCTATTGTTCATTTGTCTGGGGGAACTTGGTTACATGGCGAAGCAAGAAACAGTCAGTGGTAGCCCGTAGCAGTGCTGAGGCAGAATTTCATGCTATGGCACAAGGTATCTACGAGGGAATCTGGTTGAACAGGTTGTTAGAAGAATTACGGGTTCCATTGAAGCATCCCATGGTGTTATACTGCGACAATCAAGCTGCCATCAGTATCGCTAAGAATCCGGTTCATCATGATCGAACTAAACACGTGGAGATAGATCGACACTTTATCAAGGAAAATATTGAAGAAGGAGTTTTCAAAGCCAGCTACACTCCAACAAACTGTCAAACGACTGACATTCTCACAAAAGCTCTTGCTCGAGTTAACTTCGAAGATCTGACAGGAAAACTTGGAATGATCAACATCTACAACGCGGCTTGAGGGGGAGTGTTGGAAATCAAGCCCACGTCGCCTTCCTGCCTGTGCATATTCCTTCCCATATTTAGCATCCTCTATTTACTTCCCTGAATTAGTGTAATGTACAGCCTTTATTATAATTGATTTAGGAGTAATTCTAGCAAGGTAGTTTATTCACTTTCCATGTAAGAGTTTATTCACTTTCCATGTAAAGGAAATTCCGTCCGGTGATAGTGTACCAGTCCGGAATTGTCTCATATCTGTAGGCTATTTATTTATGCTTTCTTTCATTGTAAAGTGGGCATCACAGAATGAATTGAGTCTATGTTCCTCCATAGTCAGTCTTCAAATTCTTCAGGAAAAACTTCAGGGCAGCGGAATCTCTCAACACCGATTGTCATCGCTTGCCCGTCAGGACACTCATGGTTCTCCTCAACTGCAGAACGGCCCTGGGCGATCTCTAACTCTTGCTCGTAGTCAGCTGTGCCCAGCCGGAGGATCGCGCTTTTCCTCAGACCCTGGGCATCTTGTGAAAGCACAGCCCTTGGTGAAGACGCTTTGAAATTAAGCACGCACCCTGGGAGCTGCAGCTTCGGTGACGACGACTTGCATGCATCGCCCTGGCAGCCCTCCAGCAGACCTAGTGGCCCCTCCATAAACCAATGTATCACCCAAACTCAAAATCCCCATGACCGCAGCAGTCACATAACAGCCCGAAACGGGCCTTATATGGCTCTTTGCTTGAGTCGTGATTGATAATGGGATGTTGTTGCCTTCATGAGATGCATGGATGGAGGAGCTTTCACATTAGAGAGCAACAAAGAAAGAAATTTGGGTATGGTTGGACTGGTACTTTGATGATGGCGGAGGCCGGCGTCGTTTGAGGACAGCTTTACTTGCTGTTTGACGATTAAGAAAATAGGTAGGTGGTGGCGAGCATGTTAATGGGTCAGCTTTTGTAGGGTCCAGAATGCACAACCTGAAGCGTGTAAAATTGGGCAGTTCTTGGCTACAGTTATGAGTGACATGGGTATGCATGGAGATGGGTTAAGTAAGTATGGTGGATTGCATGGGTACGAAGGCTAAGGTGGCCGTGCATGGGGAGAATATGCACCGAATAGTGAAAGAGCATGGGTTTGGTGACGTTCAAGAAGGAATGGTGGTGTGTATGCATGGCACGGGAAATGGGTGTACATGAGTAAGGATGACACGGGTGGGAACGTGATGATGAACTATGGGTATGATATGGTAATGGGAGCGTGAAGGATAACTTTGGATGCATGCATGATAATCACGTACACATGGGACTTGAGAAATGGGAAGGAGTGGGCTGATGAGAGAAATGGGTGGGGTGGTGTGTCAATTCAAATCTGCTAGTGGCTTCAACTCTAAGGGTATCCAGTGTTCCTTACACATCAGAAAATCTCTCAGCCGACACCAAACCAGCAGCAAGCTTTATTCTGTAATGACTAGTCTTGGATTTCTTGAAGCTTATGATAAATATCAATTCAAACACCCATTTTTCTTAAGTAATATAGAATCTGAGACTCTAACAACACGGCTGTGGGCTTTCCTTCTCACTCTCGTCCCTTGCATGTAGAAACTTTTCTAGAATGGCTCCACCTTCACACCCACTTATGTCCTGAAGTGACAATGCAACGCTTCTGAATTCATGCACTTAGTTTCTTCCATGGTGGGTGTACCCAGAATTTTAATGATTTCCACCAGCTGATCAACACCATTTTTCACCAGAAACAGTAGCTGTCCAAAAAGATGCTCAACCACAAAGAAACCTGCTGACTATGTATCCAAGGCAATTGCGTATTCTATAGCTTTAAACTCTCCTGTATACTAGAAAAATCACCAGCCTTCAAAGAACCCATTCTGCAAGCCTAATACATCACCCATAAAACCATAGGAATATTAGTAGAATAGTCACCTCTACCATACCGATCACTGACAATAATGGTATCCACAGTGTGGACCGTTTTCTATTCGTATGCTCAAACGCTGATCTACCCGGCTCTTAGCAACCTCTTCAGGATAAAAGGATCCAAGGAGTCCCAATCCCAGACAGTCTCATCATCCCACAGTCCTACTCCTCATTACGGCTTCATATTCAAGAAAGTCCAAACACGCAGAGTAGAAAGAAAAAGTAGCGAAAACGGAGCAATGGAAGGAGAGAATAAAATGAAACATTAAGAACTATGCTTCACCTCTTAGTTAGTGGGCTTACAAGAAGGTGAATTAAAAGGTCTTCTTTTCTTTAAAATGTCACAGAGGAAGTAAAACAAAGTTAAATCAATTTTCAGTCATAAACAGAAGCAAAAGAGGAGCAGTCAACCATGAGGAACAAAGCATAACCCATCCAAAGATCAACAACAATGCATCTCAATAATGATATAAGAAGAGAAAAATAAAGAATCCAAAACGCAGTGGATAACTTACTCCCTGGGGAAATATTGGAGGCCCTTTCTCTCTGGATCTCTGTAACCTCCTCAGCCACTTCCTTCTGGTTCCTCTTCTTCCAACTACCTCCTCCTCTAGCATGCTTTCTTCTTCCCCCCTCCCCATCGGAAGGAAAAACCTCCTCCCTCCTTCTAAGGAATGCCACCCTATCCTCTTTCCAAATCTCAGTCTTCTTTTTCAAGTCACTACCAGCTCCACTGTGTATCCCTTAGCAAGCATGGCTTCTCCAACCACCAGCATGGCCGGCCATGCTCCCTGCCATGTCCATGCAACCGGTCTCATGTGTCGGGAAGAGGTCCCCCCACTTGCCTAGGGTGCTGCCAGCTGCTGGTGATGAGAAGGCACCCTTCCAATGCTATAAAAACCCTTAAAAAAAACTAAAAGTCTCCTGTTCTTGAAAGGGGGTCTACAGTTTCTTATATTCAAACATTGTTATAATAAACGAATTGTGATATTTGAACTAATATTTCAGAATTTTAAAAGAAAAAATGTTACCTCCTTGAAAATGGGTTTCAAATTAAAAAAAGAAAAAAGAAATGTAAAGTTTTATTGGATTAAAAATTAATAACGTTTTAACTTAGTTTCTATTTGTCCTTATTTTTCTTTTTTTTTTCTTCTCCCATATGTTTAAAATTTAGCTCTTTTATTGTATATATTTTGAGTTGGAATTAATGATAGTCTTAAAAGTTTTAAAAATGTTAATTAAAATATTATAACTTTTTCATGAAAAATTCCTATTAGTTAAGAATAATAAAAAAAAGTTTTTGTTTCTTCTATGATGGGAGAAATCTTGATGGAGTAGTTTGAACGAGAAAATCCACATTACTTTCTGTTATTGATCTTTTAGGTTTATCTACAGATGAAGTTGCTAATAGTTTCTAACAGCTTATGGTAACAGTTTCTTCTACTAACAACTTTTCAATTTGAGACTTTTCAGTTGTCTAACATCTTGGATCTTAACTGGTGCATATATGTTGTTGTGTTTCTTGATGGTTATCATATGATTCTTTTCTCTACCTAAAATTTATTTATTTCTTTAAACTAGTAAAGATTATGATTTTATGATATTAAATATATTTTTTAGTTTAATATTCATATTAGTTGACATTTAACTATCATACTAATAATTTTGAATTTTATTGCACAAGCATTATGTCAAGCCCCAAAGCCCACTCCAAGACATGATGATTATTTCACACCTCAAGTCCAAAGGCTCAAAGTGGAAATGATACAAACATTCGTATTGTAACTGAAAATTTACCAATTACCAAATTCTTGTCCAGAGTAGTAGGACAAAATTCTAAAATATCCAAGTATCAACTTTAAAAAAAACTAATACATCAACCAAAGTGTTATTGTCCAAATAACTCCAAACTCAAAATAATTCCTACTAGAATTAAGTTTTAACATTTAAACAATCTCCAAAATAAAAATAGTTTAAACAAACATCCTAATAAAGCCAAATTTCCCTCATAATAGTCACTCCTCGCTTGAACTGAGGTTACTTGAAAGATTATCAACAAATGGGATAAGCTCAAAGCCCAATAAGGAATATTAATATAGTTTCATGGATCAAACATTTTCAATCATGCTTTCAAATAGGAGATATAACATATATTTATTTTTATAAAAACCTTTTGAGTTCAAAATACTAATACATTCAAACTTTTCAAAAAAACTTTTTCATATCCATTTCAAAACAATTTCTCATCAAAACTAAATCAAATTCATTCAAAATATCTTTACTCTGGTTATCAAATAAGAAATGGTGCCCAATTAAGTGGGACTTTACAAATGAGTGGCTAGTTTCAAATTTGTTCCATTAAAGGTGAACAAAACCAAAGGTTAACAATTATAACCTGTTGACTAAGACCATAAGGTCAACTATTATAACCCGTTGACTAAGGCCATAAGGTCAACTATTATAACTCATTGACTAGGGCCATATAATATAAACTATTATAACCCATTGATTAAGGCATTGACTAGGGTCATAGAAATGTTAACAATTATAACTCATTGACTAGGGTCTTAAAAACCAGAATCAAAAACTTTATTTCATTCATTCAAACTTGCAAAACAAAATATCATATCTCCAAAATTTTTCATTTTTCATAAACAAAGAAAATTCTCAAATATACTTTCCATACAAAACACACATTTGATCTATGCGAAAAGATAAAAATAATATTTCTACACATTTCAAATTACAATAAAAAAGGAAATTATTTTCTTTTATAAAAATCTACATTAATTTCCCTTACCTTGAAGTAGTGCTCAAAAACTTGAAGTATTTAGCTTGATGAATTTAGTCCTTAGGTAACATAATGTCATACACAATTATCTAAAGGTAAAAATTTGACAATCCTAAAAATATTTTATTTAGTATTAGGGATCCTAATTAATTTCTCATGCTAATATTATTACCACCCAATATTATTTTCAACTTCTTAAACAATAATAATATAATTTA
>JAAKHE010000810.1:141333-158711 GCA_011039315.1 Vitis labrusca | reverse complement strand
TTTGAAAATTAAATTCAAGAATTGGAATTTTGGGAATTAAATTTGAAAGAATTTGGAATTTTGAAAATCATTTAAGAATTGGAGTTTTGAAAATTAAATTATGAATTGGATTTTTGGAAATTAAATTTGAAAGAAATTGGAGTTTTAAAAATTAAATTATGAAAATTGGAATCTTCAAAATTATTTGAAGATGGAATTTTCAAATAAGTGGCGTGCCTCTCGTGCATGGAATCACGAGGAATTCCCATTTTTGCTGAACAGTGAAGACGCCCATGGTCACGACTTCTATCTCTTCTTCTTCGTTTCCAAACTTAGCCTGGTTACACCAATAGGTGCTGGTGTAGGCATGGATCCCAATGTTGAAGAGGCTGTTGATAGGAATGGGGCTTGTTCTCTTGGTCATCTCGGTTATAGGTTTCGTCTCCACCTGGTCGCACATTCCCTACCGACAAACTTGAAGTCGCCGTCGTAGTCGGCCATTTCTTCTTCTCTTTAAAAACAGACCAATTCGTCTTACTGTCTGAGAATGTGGGGGCACTATGAAAGCCAACTAGAGGTGGCAAGAGGTGAGTAGGTACCAAGGCACGAGCTGGTTATATGCACCCAAAGCACGTCCGTGAAATACGTTGCAACTCGCTCTAGTGACGTCTTGAATAGCGGCGACATTGCTGGAATCTCTGGTAAAAGATCACTCGCGTCATTCAGATTGTCCATGGCGATGCATTCGGTGCATTGTAGTAACAACCCTAACAGCCTTAGGTGGCTTGATAATGGAAGATGGGTTGGCGGGGGTGATGGACTTGGTTATCATATGAGTCAAGATATCTTCGGACCTAGAATAGATCTGTTACGGTTGAAATGGACGAGGGTGACTAGCATGGAATGGGCGGCAACGATATAAAGGAGGCAGCCGGTCTTGGGAATGAGCTGAGGGTAAAGGGCATGGGGATGAGTTTGAGGAGTGAGAAGGACGGAAATGTGGGTATGAAGACAGTTTCAATGGGTATGAAAGATTAGAGGGTGGTGAGCTAGGTAAGCGTAAAAGTCGGGGACATGGTGGGTATGAAGAGATTTATCATTCAATTGAGAAGGGATTGGCCGTGCCCATGCATGTAGATCACATGCACGTGGGGTTCATGGGTAGGCATGAATTTGGGATTTTGATGGAAGCTTTGGAGGAATTTTAGGAAACAGAGCATTCTCTAAAATTATGCTAAACTCATTTTCATGCTGTGCTGAATGGATATAAGAGGGTGGGACGAACAATGAGCACTTATGCGATTAAACCAATATCAAATTCCGAGAAAACAATCCAATATCTCACTCATTTATAAGAGAAATCAAGGAAATTAAAAAAAAAAAAAAACAGAGCAAGTGTGAAGCGAGCTTAGATTCAACAGGATCCAATCCACAACAAACGATGTTTAAGATTAACAATAGCAAGGAAGGAAAATAAAGAAATCCCAAAGCTAAGGTACCCATAACGACCATACTTGAGCTCCTCTAGTAAAGCTCCTTCTTGACTCCTCTCTTTTAGTTCTCCATCCTCCCTGCTCTAAAAAAAAAATAATAAAAAAAATCCACTACGTCTCTATTCCCTTAAATCCTCTTCTGAGTCCAACCTTACCTACCTTCCTACTTTCTCACGTCCCAGTCCCCCTAAATCAGCCGACCCACCCTTCTTTTTTTATTCATGTCTTTTCCATCCAGTTTTTCTTCTCTCACCAGTTGCTACCAGCTCCCCTGCCTGCTCAGATCATCATTTTCTCTAAAACTCCAACCACCACCATGGCGAGGTGGTCGCGTCCAAGGCTACGTTTCTCAAGCAGCTGAGCATGGAAGCCGTCCCCTACTTCTCCAAAAAATAAAGATGTTTTACTCCCTGGGGTGGTCAGCCAAAAGGGGTCCACAATTTCCTCTTTCAATATTGAAATTAATTATCTTTTGATTTTTTTTTATTTTTATGAGATACATTGACTTTACAAAGCTGATTGTAATTAATATTTATTAGGATTGAATTTATTTTAGTTAGTTTTCTATTTCCTTTTTTTGATATTCTTTACTTATTGGAAATCTTCCTATACCCATGAAATCTCGTTATAATTGAGATTTTTCACCATATTAAGCCATATACAACTGTAATTAATTATTAGATAGTTTTGATATTATTAAAAGGTTGTACCATTTCAATACATATAAATAGAGAATCACCTCTCATACAAAAAGAGATATAAGAATAATTTTCAAGAAACTTCTCTCAATGATTTCACACTCCAATTTTATTGAAAAACTACAACCAAAATTTTAAATCGAATGAGATGGCCAAATCAAGAGTTTTGGGTCATTTTTCCTTGTTATGGTTGTCATATTGTCCATAGGTTGGTTTTATCTTTACCACTTATATTAATAATTGTCCATTTATCCATCTTTCAAACATCCATTTGTAGACCCCCATTCAGGGTCTGCTTTGCTGTAGCCAAGTTTGACAGGTGTCACCACCTTAGGTGGCCATGTGTCACTCCGAGACGGGTTGTGGTGGAATCAAAGTAGTGGTTTTGAGAACCACTAGGGGATGGACACTTGGAAGAAGGTTCTAAAAGGAGGAGCGTATTTGTTATGATGTTGCCAGCTGCATGTGGGAGTGAGTGGAGAAAAAGCCAGCTGATGAGTTAGTGGAGGTGGTGGCTGTTGCTACAGGCATTGTTGGAGGGGCAAATCCAGGAGAGGAAAAGAGATATGGGCAGAAAGTTTGTTGGGGAAANGAGAGAGAGAAAGAGAGAGAGAGAGAGAGAGAGATATTTTTTAGAGGGCTTAGCTTGAGAAGAAAGGGAATGAGACGAGACTTTGAAGGGGAAATCTGTTGGCTGAGAGAGCAAGCTGCAGAGGGAGGCTTTTCATGGCTTTTTAACAGAGATTTTCAGGCGTTTGAAGCTGAACAGAATCTTACCGGAGAAGGGCACTCTCAGGTATGAATGCAGTAGGTATATGGTTTTATTTTGAATCTTTGCTATCCCTCTGCATTTCTTGTTGATATCTGGATATTTGTATGCTGTTTGGGGTGGATATTGGAGGCCACCGGTTTGTTTGTTGAGAGATAATCCTGCCTTTATGTTTGTCATTATCGATTTTAACTTGTTTTGCCCCCATTGGTGATTATGGAATGCTCAAGAATCATGCCTATGATTGCCTTTAATGTAATCCACTCACCTGCAAGGAAAATTCACTGATGACCCATGAAGTGAATTTTCTAAAGCTTTCTATATTTATTCGTTTTCCTCTATGCTCCGTTTCTCCACCTTCCTACGCCTTCTGGTATTTGTCCATAGCATGCGTCAAATTCCCCATCTCTACTTGTAAAGATGAGGCATTACAAGACCTAAGTTCTCAGTTTCTGAGCATGAAAAGCTGTTGAAGGTAGATCTCCTCGGCCATTTTTGAGGAGATTTTGGCAAGTTACAGAGAAAAGTTCTTCAAGTTGCAGAGGAAGAGAAAGAGAGAAAGGTGTTTTTATGGTTGTTCTTCGAAGAGATTCTTTTTAGAGGTGGATGTTTCTTGAAAAGGAACTTTGAAGGAGTTTTTCCATAAGAGATTCCAGCGTCTCAACCTATGTCTCTGTTTCCTGGTTCACATTCCTGGTTTTGCTCTGGATGCTTGATTCTATGTTCTGATCTGGGCTTGGGGATGAGAGGACTGTGTTATTATAGAAAAGGCTCACTCATATCATAGCCATCCTAAAGGTCAAGGTGTCTCTGTATTCTTAAAAGTTGAAGAGGAAGAAAGAGTCCATGGAAATGGTTTGGGGACAAAACGTGCACACAAGACAATTAGTAGCCCCGGGGAAGATATTTTTAAGCTGCCATCAAGCAATGAAGAAACCCAAAATGATGGTTTTGGTGAAGGTTTTGTACTGCCGAGTGTTACCTTGTTGCAGCAGTGAGACGTCAGGAAAAGTTGAAATGTTACTATGCGAGATTTGCATATTTGGGTTTCTGCAATTGGAGTACAAACAATGACTGATAAGAGAGGAAAAGAGCGTGTGTTGAACTCTCATATGGTTCCTGTTCTGAGTGTTTGCTTGATGGGTTGAGGTCTTGAGTTGAAGTTTCCCTATTTTCCTGCTTAGTTTCCGTGTGAAAATGGAAAGAAGAAGGCAAAACTTCATTACATTTTCATCTGGATTGCTTCCAATGTCATGGAGGGATGTTCGAGGAAAGATGAGGTATGTCCACAGCTGTTAGATTTGATCCCCAACGAAAGGGAATGGGTTCGTGATAGTGGTGAAGGGAAAAGCCATGGCTCTCCAGGGGAGGAAAAGCTCGAGCCGAAGCTTGGTCCTCCAGGTGAGGACTGGACCATCACAGATAACACCAATAATAGTAACTGCAGAGAAAGAGACAAATCCCTTCGGTATTCTCAGGTTACCCAAGTTAAGACCCAACAGCAGCAATAGCAGACAAAAGCTTCATGTCTTCAGTACCAATCAAGCCCTCCAATTATCCATTACTTCCATCTCTATGCTTATGTCTTCATTTCTCATCCCCACCATTCATGATCTTTGTCCCCATTCCCATGTAAATACCTCACTGATCATCACCCCATTCATCATACTTTCCGCCTACAATAACCGTCCCATTCACACCCATTTCATACTCATTTCTCACTCATGTATACCATCATCCACTCATACCCATCACCACATTTCTCATTGACCTCCTTACACCCATCTCCATATATAAATTCATCACCACTCATGCTCATGCTTCTACTCTTCATACCCATGATCTCACTCTTAAACTCATGTCTCATACCCCATGAAAATATACCCATTTCATCCCACGATCTTTCTCTTGCTACACCACCGCCCAAAACCACTCAAACTCATCACCACTCACGCCCATACCTCTACTCTTCATACCTATATCTTCATGCTTACACCCATGTCTCATACCCCATGCAAATATACCCATTTCATCCCACCACATTTTCTCTCTCCACCCTACACCACCAAACCCGTCATCCATAATCCGTCTTCCCTCTTGCCATCCTTCATGCTACATCCCTCTTGCCAACCTTCATACCTCAATACACTTATCACCATGACAGCAATTTGAGGGAAAGGCTACAGTTCCCAGGATGATTTGGTATCGATCTGGACATAACGTATCATGATGAGGTCATATGGGTCTTGCTGCTATCTTCACTGAACCGCTCCAATCTAGCTGACCTTGACCATTCAGAATGCATATTTGAGAAGGATACAAAAGTTTGGATGCTTCGTTCACATTCCTCGCAAGGACCCCAGGCGACGCTAACCTCCACCAGAGCGTTTCATGTCTTTCATTGTCATTTTCAGTCAAGAAGAAGCAAGCGGCTGCTACCTCTCATGCCTTTGATAATGAGAATCGTTCCAGCTTGGATTGATATTATCCCAAAAGCTCCAGTTTTGCCAAAAGATCCAAGAATAAACGAAGAAATGAATGGTGGATTCATGGCTGCAGGGTTATATGTTTCGAAAACGACAAGACAGGTAGGAGAGCTTGAATTTCAATGTGGTCAGATCTTATGAAGCATCGAGACATTAGTTGATAAACTCGTCTTGAAGTCATCATAAGAGAGGGGGGAAGAAACCAGTCGAGCAGCAGAGATAGCAGATGTTTTCTTCAGGGCTCTTAGAGACACTTCAATAATGGCTAGCTGAGGGCTCATAACAGGAAAATCTCTTTCTGAGGGTCTGGAAGTCACTTTCAAAATGAGCTATGCGTTGGGGTACACGGTTAGGCTGATAACTATCAGACATCAACAGGTTTCCCTTATGGCTACTAGACCTCACAAGCAGACCTCCAAAAATTCCATATTTTATTTTCCCCGGTAGTGTTGGTGACAATAAAGCACTAGCAGGTGTATTGCAATCTTAGGTTCGTCTGTTTAGACTTTCATCAACAAAGGAGCCTCTTCTTGACACAGAAAGGAATGGGTGTGTTGTTAAAGCACTCAATGTTTATAATCTGGGATGATTTGAGGCAGTTGTTACTGCTGTAGAGGAAGGACAAAATCATGTTATTCTACAGACCTATCCTAGGTACTTCAAAACAAGGAGGAATTCCCTTGGTTGCATGTTGTATTGCTGCTGCTGCATAAGCTGGTGTCCTCATCACTGTTCACTTTGATCATGGAAATTCCAATAGAGTTGGAAGAATATCTGGATACAGGATGTCAAGCACTCACAATGAGAGGAACCGAACCATTGGCCTTGGTGTATTTGACCAGCTTGATTTAGTAGTGACTGAATCAATGATTTGTAAGGCATCATGCACACATATCTCCCATTCATGTACTATATGCATGGCCACCTTTGGGCCACGTGCTCTCTCCTTTTATTTCCTCTTTCTTTGATTTTGAAAATAATTGCCCCTAATCCTATTTTGTAAATATTCTCTCAAATTCAGTTTTTCAAATAATCCCAACTCCTCCACTTTTTCATTCCTTAGCATTTAGGTCATAAAAAAACTTATTTTCCAATAAAATTTGGTTGCCATTTTCTCTTCGGCAAGCTCATTGTCACATCTTCCATGTTTTTTTAAATGTTTTAAAATAAGCAAGAATCAAATCTTGTAATTCCTAGTGATGGAATTTACAGATTTGGTTCATGCAAAATAAACGGGCTTTGGTGGGGGCCCAACATCCGAGATTTAAGAATAAATTCGATTGGATTGCGATATTCGGTGATTCCATGCTATGATTTAGTAACATTTGAGCTACATTTTGTATTCATTGATTGTGCACTAACCCCTTTTCTTGCTAGTGCGTTGCCGTTTGCTGATCAGGTACGCATCCACTTCCACTTCGGTTATCCTCTATTGCATATTCTAATACTCATATGTGCATGATTGATTCGAGTATTCATTGATTTTCACATTGATTGCCATGTCAGCTTCATCTCATTAGTAGAGACCCAACTTTAGGGACTTAGAGGGGTGCTACGGTCTTTACCGTACCTTCCCGATAAGTAACCTGACCCCCGAACCCGATCCGGTTTTTCGTAGATCACCTTTTCCAAAATAAGGAGTCGCACTTAGGGTTTTCTTTCTTATTTTGTTTACCCTTTAAAAAAAAAAAACAAAAATAAGTGGCGACTCCAAGTCATTTTTCAAATAATAAATAAAATCAATTTTTCAAATAAAAATCGAGCTTGCCATCGAGTGGGAAACGCATGAGCACGAAATGCGGGGTCCACACCATTATTTTAATTGTAGGTTTAGGCTTGTTAATATTTTATTTTTTATTACAAATTGTGCAAAGCATATTATAATATTATAATAGAATAATTAAAAAAAAATTTGTTTCAACATTGTAGAATCTATTTATTGAATAATTTTCATATGATTTTCATTAGATATAGTTATTCAATGAAGATATATTTCATATTAATTTTACCTAGAAAACATGTAGTAAACAAAATTGTATTGAAATAAACATTTTTCAATCTTTGATCATGACATAATATATACATATATATGTGAATTTGTAGAAAAGGGGTTCTAGAAATTATGTAACAAACTTTAGGATAGATACTAGTAAGTCAATTGATTATAATGCATGTCATATTGATGAGTTTGGCTATTCATGTTTTCAGTTTGCATGGAAGTGGTTAGTTAACAAGATGGAAGGTGTTGCAAAGATCACCCAGAACTTGGACATTGTATTCCCGGCAAAGATGATGATCCAAATGGTGGAAAATATTGGACATACTGTATCATAGATTGTCCAAAGGGTGGCTGGTGCAAAAAATTATCTAGCGGTCGTCATGTTTGTCATTGTTATTGTTGATCATATGCTCTATATGGGTATAATAAGAATAATATCGATCTATAATATCAATTAATTTTATGAATAATAACTATGATTATATTAATCTTTGAGTAATGTTTTTTGTTCAAGTTTTTTTTTTATTATTTATATGATATGTGGAAACACACTATTGTTACTCTCTTCTTCTTCATTTGAATATTCTCATTCTAAAAAATCTATTGGATTAAAATCCAAGAAATCAATTTAAAGTTACAAAATGTTTGCCAAAAAAAGGTAATATTATAAACTAATGATTAGCCAAGTTATCCTTGTTAAACATCTTATTAATGTACTATTTTACGGAATCATCTTTAGCCTATATAATTTTCTATCTAATGTTTGGTTTAAGAGGACAACATAATCCCCAAATCTATATATTATAAAATTCGTTTAGATATGAATAATGCTTTTCTAAATGGTGACTGTAAGAAATTGTTTTTATGGTTTAACATCCCATGTCAAATGCAAGTTTATTCATCTACAATCATCCATAAAGTAAATGGAAAGTCTATTTTTATGTTTGTATATATTGATGACATATTAGTAACCGATGATGATGATGTAAAGTTGATAAAGTAGTAAGTAACAAACAAAGTTTGCTTTGAAAATTCTAGGCTCTCTCAATTATTTTCTTGGTTTTCAAGCTTTTCAAAATGAAGAATGACTTTATCTTACTCAATATAAATACATTTATGATCAGTTGCAAAAGACCAATATGGTCACAATAAAACCTTATCCAACTCTTATGGTTTTTGGCAATAGGCCATGTTTGGTTGACAATATATAATATGGGATAGGATAAGAGAGAGGATGTTATATTTTATCCTATATTTGTTTGGTGATGATATAGGATAATTCATCTCATCACTTATCTTATTCTATATTCAACCAAACATGGGACATGATAAATGGTTCGATATATTATTCACCTTATTTATTTATTTTTTTATCCTTTCTACATTGGACGTGTTAATCTCATACTAAGATATGAGATATGCATATCTCATGTATCATAAATTTATTTTTATCAAATTTTAAATTTTTTTATATACTCATTTTGTAAAATAATTTTATTTATTTATTATAAATTAAATTTATGGTTAAAAAAAACGTTTATAAAATAACATTCATATATGATATATAAATTACTTATATACAAAAATATACATAAGACAAGCATGCATTTTCTCATATTTCATTCCCAATGCGTTTGAAGTTTTTTTTGCCTCATACATGGACGAGAGCATTTCATTGTTCATTAGGAGCACATTACCTAACATTTGAAGTAAATCTGAAAAACTTTTGTCCCCATATCTTGCTTTCAAGTTTTACAATTTTATCAATGCAAATAACTTTGTAAACTTTAAGCTACCAAGATAAAAAGGTTTTTCAACATCTTCAAGTAGTCCTCCAAATGATTGGGGATCCTTCATATAGTCATCTTGTGTAGCATGGACTATCTTAATGGTATTGTCTAAATCTTCACAATTAAGTTGATCATAACGATATTGTTACTTCCTTAGTAGAAACTACCTCTCCATGGCAATACCATGTGCAATAACTTTGATCAATCCCATTGAAATATAAGTATTCTCTAATCACTTGAGGAGTATGGTTCACTAAGTTGTCACATTATAGGCATGGACATCTAATATAGTTCAAATCTCTAGCATTTAGAGTTATAAATTGAATAAAGCTTTCAACCCCTTGTTCATACTCTTGCGATCTTTTATCTTTAGACATCCAAGATCAATCCATTTCTAGGTTGATTCAACTTAATTCCTATATAACACAAGTTGCATAATTTATTAATTCTTAATTCTTAAACCAAAAAAAGATATAAATTGAGATACACAACTAGTAAATAAAGTATTAAAAAATGAAATAACATCATAATTGTATCTATATTATATCATATGCAACCAATTGCATATTTTTAATCTTAAACACTATATATTACTTTATTCAGCATGAATTAAATAGATGCATAACTTCATTTAGTATGTATGCATAAATACTAAAACAAAGTAGGAAGACTAATAATTTAGCTAATTTAGCATAATACTTACAAATTTGAGTTTGTTGTTTCTTTCCTATGGGTAATAATAATAAAAAAAATTAAGTCTTGACACCATAAAAATAGAAAAAAATGATTGAATAGTTTGAAGATAAGATGTTATTTTTGAAGATATTAGTTACAGTGTGTAATTAAAATTAGCCATAGCCATTTGACATGCCTTCACTAAGATACAATCAACTAGAATTTTGTGTAAAAAAAAAAAAATATTGATCAAAAAGAAAGAAAAAATTTACATAGCATACTAAGATTTAACATTCAATTTATAATTAAAATATAATATAGGATCACACAAAAATAATTGTTGCTTTCACTAGGACATAATACCTTTCCATTTCACTAATTTCACTTGCTTTAGCAACCCAAAATTTTAATGCCTTCTTTTTTGAGATCTGCCAAAACAATAATGAGAACAATTTATTCTACAACCTATCATCAATCTAATAAATAATTTTATGAAATTAAAAAATATAAAAGTTTTGCACTAAATATATATTTGATAGAGAATATTAATTAGACATTAATTAAAGACAAACTTCTTATCTAAAATTGTAACTATTACAGAAACAAAGTTTAGAGGCTTTTAAAAGTTAACCAAGTGATCACTTAATAAAGTTAACCTTGACTAACTTTAAAGAATTTTAATTTCATTTGAGCAACTCCTTGATTTGGAATTTTGATTACCTAGGGGCAATTCCTTCATAATGGCAAGATTGACAATGATTATTTATTTATATATCACTAGAGTTACATTTTTCATCTATTAGTCTTTTATTTAGGGAAAGATTAAGATTAGTTCATACAAAATCCCACCCAAAATTTCCACTAGTTTGCTCTATATCTCTATTTAATTTCATGGTGCTTTAAAACAGACTTGTCAATGTTGACATGAAAATTGATTCCCACTTTGTTGTTTCTTAACTACTACTTAATCATTGTTAGAATGATAGTGAATTTTTATCCAATTAGTAAGGACAAGAAGAAAAAGTCTTGAAGTAGAGAACATACCGCAGCCTAATATAAATTTAATACCATTAACATAGAACCTTTATCTTCTAATCCAGGTGCCACCATATCCAAAATTCAAGATTTTCTTAGGTTACTAAATGAAAAGTTGTGGTGCCCGTCTTGACTAACACATATATTAATATTGATAGGAAATTAAGATGCAAACGGCTCTTGAGAGAAAGTAATAGATAGGTTAGAATTTAAAGAGGATGAATACTGGGCAACTTATTTAGATCCTATTCAACCCCCTTTTTACTGGTTCTTTATACTTGTACAGGTGTTGAAAAAATAATTGGTAAAATACCATTTAAAAAAAAAATTATAATACTACCCTAGTTTCGGTCGCATAATTTTTTACTTAGATATGGTGTCTTATTCAAATAATTTAAAACAAGACAATTTAAAAAAGAAATTTTACAAAGAAACATTTTCTTACCTAAAATCATCCTTTGAAAAAATATTTTCTTCTTGAAGTTTGCTTACCCAAATCATTTTTTCAAGAGTCTTTTGCCTAAATTTTTTTTAGGAAAATATAAAATTCATATTTTAATAACAAATAATATATATATGAAAAGTAAAGAGATCAATGATTCACATCGATTTGGTCCTCTTAGCACATGTGACACTAGGTGTCTTCCTATACACCTCTCTTGACTCGTAGTCATCTCTTGGTGGCTCATCGACACTTATATAGCTTCCTTTTATGAGTCACCTTTAGGAACCCTTTGTTGAAGGACTCATTCAGACCATATTATGATCTTGCCTGCCCTTCGTCCTTAGGTTAGATCTCACTTAGGTTCACCTAGACCCACTTTAGTTCACATAGGCCCATTTTGGTTTACCTAAGCACTTTCAAGCTTACACAAACTCACCCTAGGTCACTCAGACACTTTTTTTTATCACCTTAGGTCACTTTTCACTTCACCTAGGCCCAATTAGATTCACTAAAACCTACTTAGGCTTGCTTCAATAGATTCTTTAGGCTTGGTGCACTTAGGTTTGTTTTTTGAGTTGTGATTACATGATTATGAGTTTAAGTGAGTATTTGGCTTGAATTTGTTTCCTTTTGTTATTGCTTGGAATGAATTTTTAGCATTTACTTGTATTATTTCGATGTTCCTTTTTTATTATCATTAATTACACTATATTAGTGTAGACCCCACTTTGGACTAGGAGGAGTTGTTTTTTTTTTTCATTTGGAGGAGTGTGGGATGACCTCCACAAGTGTTCAGAGCTGTATGGGACGTGTGGCAAAGACATGACCACTTTGCCACGATGGTGGTTGAGAGAGAGAGACTTTTTTTTGTTGAATAGGGAGCAGTAGAACTAGTGAAGGCTTGCAAGAGAGGGAAGGACTGCAGGTGAGGGAGGAAGAGAAAGAAAGTTGTTTTATGGAGGAGTTGAGGGGATTTTTCTGAGATTGAGGGGTTTGAGTGAGAACTGAGAAAATGTATGGAATAGAAAGAGTGAATCGGTGAGAGACGACTTCAACTTTAGTGAGGGCTATTTTAGATAAAGTTAGAGAGAAAAAAAGAGGCGTCTAGAGCAGCAAAGATGAGAAGAGAAAGAGAGAAGAAGTAGAGAAGTAGCTCGCCGTTCTTTTTCTTGTTCAGGTATGATTACAACATATTTTATATTTTCCCATTTCAAACTCTTCTTTCTTGCTTCTTGCTGATTTTAGGTTCATCTTGATGCTTGAATGTGGACATCAGATATTGTACATATTTGTAAAATCTAAGACCTATTTTTATGCATTTATGCCTAATTCTAGTCTGGTTTTTTTAGCTCTATTTATGAATAACTTGTGCATTTCTCTATTCACAAACAACTTGAATAGGGATCCATCACTGAATCTGATTATTAAAGATCATGTTCTTGCTTTCTTTTGATTCCACCTTATCTAGCCCATTGACACTTATGAAACAGAGATAGGTTTAACTTTTTTTTTTTTCATTTGTACATGCTCTGTTTCTATTTTTACTCTCTTCTCTATTTTTGTTTTGGAGTTCTTGGGGGTGTTGAGTATCTCATTTGGGATGACCATCTTGTTTGGAGTGCTTTTGAGAGAGCCCCATGTGAGCCACTTTGCATATAGTTGGAAATTTCAGGATGCCTGTAAAACTATGTGAACCACTACAATGGAGATAGATTTGGAAGGTGGAAAAGATGATGGCCATTAGTGTCGGGTCAATTCAATAGATTCAGTTGCGGAAGGCATCTGTAATGCACAATGGTCTTCGAGATTCAACATCACTTAGCTCCACTAGCACATGCCTTCTACTCCTCTCTTCGTTGTGTTCCACTCATCAAATAAGAGGGTCATGAGGTTCTATTCATGGCCGATGTCATCGATGACTATAGTCTTCTAAGTCAACCTGAGTGGGTATACTTGAAGGAGCTTTATGTTGCTATAAAACCCTGTGAGCCTGCCCTAGTTGTTGTTGATTCAACTCCACTTTAGTCAAACCCAAACCATGGCAACCGCGATTGATAGACGACTTAGAGGATTTAATGGTGATGAGGCTCCAGAAAGAAGGTTTAGTGGCACAATAGTTGGAGTTGGAGATGTTGGCTCTCAACAACTTAACTGGAACCCCAAAGTTGATTGCCCTACTAGTTTGCACATGCAATTAATTCGATGCCTTACAGTTTATACATAAGTGTGGTCCAAACTTATGGATATTAATCATAGGATCAAGTGGAACTTAGAAGTTATAGAGTGGGAATTTGTCAAGCTTACAAACCAACTTGAATCCTGTAATATGGAATTAGAGAGTCCAAAATCAAATAGGAAAACAAGGAACTGAGCCCAGATGATTGCCTATGGGACAGAGTTGAGATTTGTAACCACTTACTGTCACTTAGGGTAAAATCTAAGCTTCCCAATAATTTAATCAGTGAGCATTCTTTGATCATGCATGAAGATCAAGGTAGTGACAATTATTGAAACTCATATGGTGCTCGTAGGCATTATCGATCATGTGAAAACACCTCGGGGCCTTCGTTCCTTGAACACAACTTCGGAAGATCGACTTATGGGTTTGGTTTCGTTCTCTGGAAGTCATTTGAGTTGCGAGAACATATCCTTTTGCTGGAGCTAGTGTTAATGCCACATTCATGCTTATTAAGACATTTGGTTTGGAAGCAGTCAAATCATGAGCAATGGTAGTAGCAATTTTCTTAAAGTTTCTTTCAACAAGCAAGTTTGTATTTGACCTCCTTCATCGCATCGTCTTCAAGTTGATGGAGCATAAATGGCTTGCTATGCATGCATCATACACGGACTTTAATATAGTGATGAAATCCACAAAATGTCTGGTGGGAAGAGAGTTTTTACTTCAGGATGTATCATGCCTTGAAGACTCACCCTCATATAGCCTTCCAACCCGATAGTCATGAATAAAGTGAACTGCTTTAGGAAGATTGCATGTGGTTCGCGTTACAGTTGAAGCAGGCCATGCAGAGAATTTGAGACAAGCACTTACCCAACACCTTTATGATGGTAGACTTGCCTATTTTGTGGGAAGTGAGCATAAAGTAGAAGAAATAGTGAAGTCGATCATCCATCAAAGTCTCAAATCTCTGTCCACCCTTGAACTCCATGTGCATGTGGTCATCATGCATGAACACGTGGCCAATTCATTTCCAATTTTCTAGCTTGCCGCCAAGCTCTCTCTACATTTGAGTCACCATCCACTTCTTATTTGTCCACCACCTTCAACTTATTCCCTTTTTCATATTCACCGATTTCCCATCCTAAACATTCATATCCCCATCTATCATACCCACTACTAGCAGTTAATCCCACACAAACCCTTCATACCTGTCTTTCCTACCTACCAAACCCACTTCTCTCACTATCTCCTGCACTCATTCCACCATTCGCTCCCCATAAACTTCTTTCCCATTCTTTACTATGTGCATGCAATCCACATGCATGACCACTTTGGTGCATGCATGACTCCTTTGGATACCTCACTTTGTAAGCCTACAGCTACATGAAGGTTTTCGTCAATGGCAAGAAAGAATTGTATGTCAAGAATGTGTAGAGAACTGTTATGGAATGTGTTCTGAGTAGCTCTACTATAGTTTGCATGCAGTGCATTGTTTCTTTTCACAGCTCATACACGTGGCAGATGTCATTGTTGGTTTTGACATGGAACAAGCCATATCTGAATCCTATTCATGCAGTGGTATATCATTGGCTATCATTGGAGTCAACATCTCTCATAAATTGAGCAAGCTAGAAGTTGTGCTTCTACTCTCAAGTTTCAACTAGAGGATGCCATTGAAATGGAATACTTTAAAGAAGCTTGCATATGCACTAGAATGACCCATAATCTTCAATCCTTTGGTGTGTAGCCACTTCGGCCTCCTGTAGTCGATGACCCAGATGCAATGGCTTCAATGGTGGACATGAGCATTCAAAACAACATAGAGAGAAAGAAATTAAGTTATTTTTCACAGGGAACTGGTAATCTCATTGATGATGCTAGGCTTAAGATCATCCACACCAGGAAAGTTGGTGCTTAATGCTTTCTTTTCAAAATTCTCCAATAGGTTGTGAATCGAATCAACAAAGCAATAAAAACCTCGTACACACAAGGGTGAATTTTGACTTAAGACTGTGGAGAAGCAATTTTTGAATTAGTAGAAGAGGGGAAACTCAATTAATCTTTCCTTTTGGTTGGTGGCCGCATGCTCATGAAATGGTCGGGTCTTTTGTGACATTATTCCAATGGAGGTTAGACTCTATTCTACTATAAGAAAGTGAAATTCTTTTGGCTGTGAGGGATCAAATCCTGTTATTCATTAGTAAACTTGATGAGGTTGAAAGCTTTGTGGTACATCTTGCTTTTCAGATGTTGCATGCTCATGAAATGGATGAGTATTTTTTGAAATTATTTGAACCAAAGCCGAAAAAGAAAAAAAATGATCAAATGGTGTCACTTATTAGGCCAGTGAATGAGGTTACTAGAGTTGCAGGAGATATGGAGAGAATTAGGGCATTCTGCCATATTTGGGTGAGTGAGTTAAGGGTAATGCTCCATGAGACAGAGGATTGTGTTAATGATTTCATGATTAAGGTGTATGGGCAAACTGGGCGGGATCGGAAACAGTCGATTGTAGAATTCAGAAGTGAACTTGAGAATGTTAACTCAGCACCAACAAAGCAATCACAATTGCACGCCAACTGCCTCTCCATTAAGTCCCCACAAATGCATGGCCACCCTTCGGTGTACCACCCTGAAGTACATGTTCCTGTCATCCTCTTAATTCTTCAGCTTTTGATGTCAAAATTTAATCTTTCGAAACTCCAATTTTCAAAACTCCAATCTTTAAATTTAATTCTTCAAACTTCAATTTTCAAATAATTTTCAAAACTCCAATTTTCAAATAATTTTTGAAACTCCAATTTTCAAATTTAAGTTTTGAAAAACTCCTATTCCCAAGTAATTTTCAAAACTCTAATTTTTGAATAATTTTCAAATTTAATTTTCCAAACTTTAATTTTCAAATAATTTTCAAAATTCCAAATTTTCAAATTTAATTGTCAAAACTTCAATTTTCAAATAATTTTCAAAACTCCAGATTTTCAAAATATTTCTCATGCCACTTCGGTTTTTTTTCAAATAATTTTAAGTCCTCAATGTTCGTCCTTCATTAGGGTTTTAGGTTACCAAAATCTCAATTTTAATAAGCTTGCTACCATTCTCATTCTGGCATGCACTTGTACAAATTTTCTTTGATTTTCAAATAATTTTATGTTTCTCTTGATTTTAATTAACCATGAATATGATTTTCATCATTCTAAAATAATGGAATTTATGGGATTAATTCATGCAAATTAAATTGGGCTTTGGTGGGGCCCAACATCCATGATATTTTTCTTTAAAAATGATTTGAGTGAAATGCATAATTACCATTGATGATTTCTCGCTTTGTTTTGTGATACATGCGATATGTTTTATATTATTTATTGTGCACTAATCCCATTTCATGATAGCGCATTTGCTGCTAAGGTACGATCTCACTCCTACTTTGTTTTTTTTCATGCATGATTCGTTTTATTATTTGATCATTTCATTGATATCTATTGATTTCCTTATCAATTTTCTTACGTGCCTTATCTTATTTAGTAGAGACAAGTTTTCAGGGACTTAGAGGGGTGTTACGGTCTTTTACCGTACCTTCCTAATCGGTAACCTGATCCTCGAACCCGACTTCGGTTTTTCATAGATTTGTTTTTCCTTCAAGAGTCACACTTAGGGTTTTTCTTTCTTATTTTCTTTTTCCCTTAAAAAAATAATAAAGTAAAAATAAGTGGCGACTCCAAGTCTTTTCTAAAAATCATATTTTTCAATAAATAAAAAGCAAGTTTGCCATCAAGTGGGAACACATCGTGCAAAATGCGGGATCCACAATTAGCATTTGAATTTTGATT
>JAAKHE010000810.1:110434-123165 GCA_011039315.1 Vitis labrusca | reverse complement strand
CATTATAGAAATATTCTATGAAATGTTAAAACCAAAAATTAATGGGTGTATTTAGTATGTAAATGAGTTTGTAATATACTCTATCACTTATTTCTCCATACACTTACTTTCTATATTAATACAAGGTTCACAAAAAATAAATAAATACAAACCTGGAGACTCTATTAGATAGATTGCTCCTAGGTAATGAAAAGAATATTTTCACATCAACTCAAGGGAGGGAAGTGTTGTTTAACACATAAAGTATTTCCTTTTTCAATATTGAAATGAATTCTCTTCTTGTTGAAATATTTTATTATGAGATACATTGACTTTACAAAAATATTTATTAGGATTGAATTTCTTTTAGCTAGCTTTCTATTTCCATCTATTGGTATTCTTTACTTATTGTAAGTCTTCCTAGTGAAATCTTCCTATAAGTGAGATTTTTCACCATATTAAGCCATATATCTAATTAATTATTAGCTAGTTAGTTTTGATATTAATAGAAGGTTGTAATCCTTTCAATATTGACACCTAAAGTATTTCCTTTTTCAATATTGAAATTAATTATCTTCTTATGGAAATATTTTTTTCATGAGATACATTGACTTTACAAAGTTGACTGTAATTAATATTTTTAATTATTGAATTTCTTTTAATTGATTTTCTATTTCTTTTATTGGTATTCTTTACTTATTGTAAGTATTCCTATATTGGTGAAATCTCATTATAATTGAGATTTTTCATCATATTAAGTCATATATTGTTGTAATTAATTATTAGATAGTTAGTTTTGATATTAATAGAAGGTTGTAACCATTTCAATATTGACACATAAAGTATTTCTATGGACCCCGCATTTTGTTTGATGTGTTCCCACTCAATGGCGCAACTCACTTTTTATTTATTTTGTTGAAAAATATGATTTTTAGAAAAAGACTTGGAGTCGCCACTTATTTTTGTTTTATTATTTTTTAAGGGGAAAACAAAATAAGAAAGAAAACCCTAAGTGTGACTCTTTATTTGGAAAAGACAGGTCTATGAAAAATCGAGTCTGTGTTCGGGGGTCAGGTTACTTATTGGAAAGGTACGGTAAAAACCGTAGCACCCCTCTAAGCCCCTAAAAATGGGTCTCTACTAAATAAGGTGAGATAAGGAAATCAATGGATACCAATGAAATGATCGAATAATAAAACGAATCGAGCATGAAAATGAATAAATAAATGAAGTACGAGTGAGACATACCTTAGCAGCAAGTAATAGTGTGCTATCATAGAAACAACGTTAGCTCAAGTATAAAATTATCACATGCATATTAAAGAGCAAGACAAAGATCTAGCAATATTCATTAAGTATAACAATTGACAATCAGAAGAGAAAACTCTCATATGTGGGGCCCCCACCAAAGCCCAATTTATTTTGCATGAATTAGTTTCACAAATTCCATCATTTTGGAATTATAAAAAATTCATTCTTGCTTATTTAAAATCAAGAAAAACAGAAAAAAATATTTTGAAATCAAAGAAAAATGTATGAAGGTGCTTCCCTGAAAGAAAAAGGCAACAAGTTTATTAAAAAGAGATTTTTGATGATCCTGAACCTTAAGGAAAGATGAAAAGTGGTAGAATTAAAGAAATATTTGAAAACTGGAGTGAAATTAAAATTATTTGAAAGAAAACTAAAGTTTTGAAATTTATTCAAAAATTGAAAGCTTGAAAATTATTTGAAAATTGGCGTTTTGAAAATTAAATTCAAGAATTGGAATTTTGGGAATTAAATTTGAAAGAATTTGGAATTTTGAAAATCATTTGAGAATTGGAGTTTTGAAAATTAAATTATGAATTGGAGTTTTGGAAATTAAATTTGAAAATTAAATTATGAAAATTATTTGAAGATGGAAATTTGAAAATAAATAAAATAATAATAAACAAATGTAAAAATTGGGATTTTAGAAATTGGAAATTAAATTCAAAAATTGGAATTTTGAAAATCATTTAAAGAAGGAATTTTGAAAAGAAATAAATAAATAAATAAATAAATAAAAAGAATATTAATAATAATGAAAATGTAATGATTAAATAAATAAATGTGAAAATTGGAATTTTGAAAACTTGGAATTAAATTTGGAAATCGGAATTTTGAAGAATTATTTAAAGATGTAATTTTAAAAATAAATAAATAAAATAATAATAATAACGAAAATAATAAAGATTAAATGAATAAATGTGAAAATTGGAACTTTGAAAATTTAATTTGGATATCAAAATATGAAGGAATGATAAATAGAATAAATAAATAAACAAATAAATAAATAAGGTGTAGTGGTTGGCATTGCAAGCCCAAAAGTGGCCATACAAAGTGTGGGCCTGAGGCAATATATCAAAACGAAAAAGACACTCTTAATATAGGATTCACAACTCGTCCACATCAGTATCCTCTTTGTTGGAACGGCCCATTGTTGAAGGCCTAGTCAACAGTGATTGTTTGTGTCAGAAATTCAGTCCCATTCATCATGACCCATGCTCCCTCAAGATTCACATATTCAAACAATGCATTCCCTTTTACAAGCCCAATACAACACTAAAAAATTTAAATGCAAATCCTTAACCTCTCCAAACTCACCAAATGCGTTTTGCAGGTCATTCTCTTGTGCTCTTTCATATCTCCAACTCCCTACCTTCTGCTTCCTCTCAGCCTTCCTCTCACCACCAGTGGCGTGCCTTTCGTGCATGGAATCACGAGGAATTCCCATTTTTGCTAAGCGGCGAAGACACCCATGGTCACGGCTTCTATCTCTTCTTCTTCGTTTCCAAACTTAGCCTAGTTACACCAACAAGTGCTGGTGTCGGCATGAATCCTGATGTTGGAGAGGTTGTCGACATGAATGGGACTTGTTCTCTTGGTCATCCTGACTATGGGTTTTGCCTCCACCCGGTCGCACCTTCCTTACCGAAAAACTTGAAGTTGCCGCCGCAATCGACCATTTCTTCTTCTCTTTAAAAACGAACCAATTTGTCCTACTGTCCGAGAACGTGGGGGCGTTGTGAAAGCCAACTAGAAGTGGTGAGAGGCGAGTAGGTACCAAGGCACGAGCTGATTATATGCACCTAAAGCACGTCTGCAAAGTACGATGCAATTCACTTCGGCGACGTCCCGAACAGCGAAGACAGTGCTGGAATCTCTGGTAAAAGATCACTCGCGTCATTCAAATTGTCCATGGCGACGCACTCGGTGCATTGTAGAAAAAACCCTAATAGTCTCAAGTGGCTTGATAATGGAAGATGGGTTGGCGGTGGTGCTGGACCTGGTTGTCATATAAGTCAAGATATCTCCAGACCTAGAATAGATCCGTTACGGTTGAAATGGATGAGGGTGACTAGCATGGAATGGGCAGCAATGATGTGGAGGTGGCGGCCAGTCTTGGGAATGAGCTGAGAGTAGAGGGCATGGGGATGAGTTTGAGGATTGATAAGGACGAAAATATGGGTATGAAGACAATTTCAATGGGTATGAAAGATTAGAGGGTGGTGGGCTAGGCAAGCGTGAAGGTCGGGGACATGGTGGGTATGAAGAGATTTATCATTCAACCGAGAAAGGATTGGTCGCGCCCATGCATGTAGATCACATGCACGTGAGGTTCTTGAGTAAGCATAAATCTGGGATTTTGATGGAAGCTTTGGAGGAATTTTAAGAAACAGAGCATCCTTTAAAATTATGCTAAAGTCCTTTTCATGTTGTACTGAATGGATTCAAGCGAGTAGGACAAATAGTGAGCACTTATGCTATTAAACCAATATCAAATTCCAAGAAAACAATCCAATATCTCACTCATTTATAAGAGAAATCAAAGAAATTAAAAAAAAAAAAAAAAACAAAACAGAGCAAGTGTGAAGTGAGCTTAGATTCAACAAGATCCAATCCACAGCAAGGGAGGAAAATAAAGAAATCCCAAAGCTAAGGTACCCATAACGACCATACTTGAGCTCCTCTAGTGAAGCTCCTTCTTGCCTCCTCTCTTTTAGCTCTTCATCCTCCCTACTCTAAAAGAAAAATCCACTACATCTTCATCCCCCTAAATCCTATTCTGGGTCCAATCTCACCTACCTTGCTACTCTCTCATGTCTCAGTCCCCCTAAATCAGCCGACCCACCCTCCTTCTTTTCTTCATGTCTTTTTCGTCCAATTTATCTTCTCTCACTAGTTGCTACCAGCTCCCTTGCCTGCTTAGATCATCATTTCCTTTGAAACTCCAACCACCACCATGGCGAGGTGGTCGCGTCCAAGGCCACGCTTCTCAAGTAGCTAAGCATGGAAGTTGTCCCCCACTTCTCCAAAAAATAAAGATGTTTTACTTCCCAGGGTGGCCAGCCAAAAGGGTCCACGATTTCCTTTTTCAATATTGAAATTAATTCTCTTTTGAATTTTTTATATTATTTTATTATTTTTTATTTTTGTAAGATACATTGACTTTACAAAGCTAATTGTAATTAATATTTATTAGGATTGAATTTCTTTTAGTTAGTTTTCTATTTCCTTCTGTTGGTATTCTTTACTTATCGGAAATCTTCCTATACCCATGAAATCTTGTTATAATTGAGATTTTTTTACCATATTAAGCCATATACAACTGTAATTAATTATTAGATAGTTTTGATATTATTAAAAGGTTGTACCATTTCAATACATATAAATAGATAATCACCTCTCATACAAAAAGAGATATAAGAATAATTTTCAAGAAACTTCTCTCAATGATTTCACACTCCAATTTTATTGAAAAACTACAACCAAAATTTTGAATCAAAAGAGATGGCCAAATCAAGGAATTTTGGGTCATTTTTCCTTGTTATGGTTGTCATATTGTCCATAGGTTGGTTTTATCTATACCACTTATATTAATAATTGTCCATTTATCCATCTTTCAAGCATCCATTATTTTAATTGTAGGTTTAGGCTTGTTAATATTTTCTTTTTTATTCCAAATTGTGCAAAGCATATTATAATATTATAATAGAATAATTTTTAAATCTTTGATTTCAATATTGTAGAATCTATTTATTGAATAATTTTCATTAGATATAGTTATGCAATGAAGATATATTTCATATTAATTTAACCTATAAAACATGTAGTAAACAAAATTGTATTGAAATAAACATTTTTCAATCTTTGATCATGACATAATATATACATATATATGTGCATTTGTAGAGAAGAGGTTCTAGAAATTATGTAAGAAACTTTAGGATAAACACTAATAAGTCAATTGATTATAATGCATGTCATATTGATGAGTTTTGCTATTCCTGTTTTCAGTTTGCATGGAAGTGGTTAGTCAACAAGATGGAAGGTGTTGCAAAGATCACCCAGAACTTGGACATTGTATTCTCGACAAAGATGATGATCCAAATGGTGGAAAATGTTGGACATACTGTATCACAAAATATCCAAAGGGTGGCTGGTGCAAAAAATTATCTAGCGATCGTCATGTTTGTCATTGTTATTGTTGATCATATGCTCTATATGGGCATAATAAGAATAATATCGATCTATAATATCAATTAATTTTATGAATAATAACTATGATTATATTAATCTTTGAGTAATGTTTTTTGTTCAAGTTTTTTCTTTTATTATCTATATGATATATGGAAACACACTATTGTTACTCTCTTCTTCTTCATTTGAATATTCTCATTCTAAAAAATCTATTGGATTAAAATCCAAGAAATCAATTTAAAGTTACAAAATGTTTGCCAAAAAAAGGTAATATTATAAACTAATGATTAGCCAAGTTATCCTTGTTAAACATCTTATTAATGTACTATTTTACGGAATCATCTTTAGCCTATATAATTTTCTATCTAATGTTTGGTTTAAGAGGACAACATAATCCCCAAATCTATATATTATAAAATTCGTTTAGATATGAATAATGCTTTTCTAAATGGTGACTGTAAGAAATTGTTTTTATGGTTTAACATCCCATGTCAAATGCAAGTTTATTCATCTACAATCATCCATAAAGTAAATGGAAAGTCTATTTTTATGTTTGTATATATTGATGACATATTAGTAACCGATGATGATGATGTAAAGTTGATAAAGTAGTAAGTAACAAACAAAGTTTGCTTTGAAAATTCTAGGCTCTCTCAATTATTTTCTTGGTTTTCAAGCTTTTCAAAATGAAGAATGACTTTATCTTACTCAATATAAATACATTTATGATCAGTTGCAAAAGACCAATATGGTCACAATAAAACCTTATCCAACTCTTATGGTTTTTGGCAATAGGCCATGTTTGGTTGACAATATATAATATGGGATAGGATAAGAGAGAGGATGTTATATTTTATCCTATATTTGTTTGGTGATGATATAGGATAATTCATCTCATCACTTATCTTATTCTATATTCAACCAAACATGGGACATGATAAATGGTTCGATATATTATTCACCTTATTTATTTATTTTTTTATCCTTTCTACATTGGACGTGTTAATCTCATACTAAGATATGAGATATGCATATCTCATGTATCATAAATTTATTTTTATCAAATTTTAAATTTTTTTATATACTCATTTTGTAAAATAATTTTATTTATTTATTATAAATTAAATTTATGGTTAAAAAAAACGTTTATAAAATAACATTCATATATGATATATAAATTACTTATATACAAAAATATACATAAGACAAGCATGCATTTTCTCATATTTCATTCCCAATGCGTTTGAAGTTTTTTTTGCCTCATACATGGACGAGAGCATTTCATTGTTCATTAGGAGCACATTACCTAACATTTGAAGTAAATCTGAAAAACTTTTGTCCCCATATCTTGCTTTCAAGTTTTACAATTTTATCAATGCAAATAACTTTGTAAACTTTAAGCTACCAAGATAAAAAGGTTTTTCAACATCTTCAAGTAGTCCTCCAAATGATTGGGGATCCTTCATATAGTCATCTTGTGTAGCATGGACTATCTTAATGGTATTGTCTAAATCTTCACAATTAAGTTGATCATAACGATATTGTTACTTCCTTAGTAGAAACTACCTCTCCATGGCAATACCATGTGCAATAACTTTGATCAATCCCATTGAAATATAAGTATTCTCTAATCACTTGAGGAGTATGGTTCACTAAGTTGTCACATTATAGGCATGGACATCTAATATAGTTCAAATCTCTAGCATTTAGAGTTATAAATTGAATAAAGCTTTCAACCCCTTGTTCATACTCTTGCGATCTTTTATCTTTAGACATCCAAGATCAATCCATTTCTAGGTTGATTCAACTTAATTCCTATATAACACAAGTTGCATAATTTATTAATTCTTAATTCTTAAACCAAAAAAAGATATAAATTGAGATACACAACTAGTAAATAAAGTATTAAAAAATGAAATAACATCATAATTGTATCTATATTATATCATATGCAACCAATTGCATATTTTTAATCTTAAACACTATATATTACTTTATTCAGCATGAATTAAATAGATGCATAACTTCATTTAGTATGTATGCATAAATACTAAAACAAAGTAGGAAGACTAATAATTTAGCTAATTTAGCATAATACTTACAAATTTGAGTTTGTTGTTTCTTTCCTATGGGTAATAATAATAAAAAAAATTAAGTCTTGACACCATAAAAATAGAAAAAAATGATTGAATAGTTTGAAGATAAGATGTTATTTTTGAAGATATTAGTTACAGTGTGTAATTAAAATTAGCCATAGCCATTTGACATGCCTTCACTAAGATACAATCAACTAGAATTTTGTGTAAAAAAAAAAAAATATTGATCAAAAAGAAAGAAAAAATTTACATAGCATACTAAGATTTAACATTCAATTTATAATTAAAATATAATATAGGATCACACAAAAATAATTGTTGCTTTCACTAGGACATAATACCTTTCCATTTCACTAATTTCACTTGCTTTAGCAACCCAAAATTTTAATGCCTTCTTTTTTGAGATCTGCCAAAACAATAATGAGAACAATTTATTCTACAACCTATCATCAATCTAATAAATAATTTTATGAAGTTAAAAAATATAAAAGTTTTGCACTAAATATATATTTGATAGAATCTTAATGTCATTGATAATATTGAGACAAAAAAGCATGAAAATAAAAATAAAATAGAGAATATTAATTAGACATTAATTAAAGACAAACTTCTTATCTAAAATTGTAACTATTACAAAAACATAGTTTAGAGGCTTTTAGAAGTTAACCAAGTGACCACTTAATAAAGTTAACCTCGACTAACTTTAAAGAATTTTTATTTCACTTGAACAACTCCTTGATTTGGAATTTTGATTACCTAGGGGCAATTCCACCATAATGGCAAGATTGACAATGATTATTTATTTAATCATAGGATCAAGTGGAACTTAGAAGTTATAGAGTGGGAATTTGTCAAGCTTACAAACCAACTTGAATCTTGAAATATGAAATTAAAGAGTCCAAAATCAAATAGGAAATCAAGGAACTGAGCCTAGAGGATTGCCTATGGGACAAAGTTGGGATGCGTAACCACCTGTGATTTCGTGCCCAGCTAGTGTATGTTCTGTTGATTAGTGCTCAATCAACTGGTGTACCTTGATTTCGGTCCTCAGACGGGAGTAATCAACAAAATTTATAAACCTATTTCACCATGTACTAGGATAGCCTCAGCTGGCATAGCATAGTGGCTCTAGGATCGTTCACTGGGATGGGTTTTCAAATTACAATTGATATTAATTCAAAGTTGAATTGGTGCTTTTTCATTTCAAGGTTAGCTTTAAAAGAAACATAAAGATGTTTGAAAAAGTTGGTTTTTAAGTGAAACCAATAATAAAGTAACGGAAATTACTTACTAAGAAAAGTGTTTCTTAGAGTTTTTGGATCACTGGGGTTAGGTTCCTATTACAAAAATAGAGTTCTAATCACTTGAATCTTTTCATCGCATTAGGGATTTAACATATAGTTATTTCCCAAACCGGTGTGGTACATATGCTTCCCCTTAATGAGTTCAACCACTAATTCCCTGTCACTGAATCATCTTGTAATGGTTCATACCTTTCACCTAGCATTGGCCATTCAAGGTGTGGTTCGCGTTACAGTTGAAGTAGGTCATGCGGAGAATTTGAGACAAGCACTTTCCCAACACCTTTATGATTGTAGATCTGCCTATTCTATGGAAAGTGAGCCTAAATCAGAAGAAGTAGTGAACTCGATCCTCCATCAAAGTCTCAAATCTTTGTCCACCCTTGAACTCCATGCACATGTGGTCATAATGCATGAACACGTGGCCAATTCATTTCCAATTTTCCAGCTTGCCAGCAAGCTCTCTCTACATTCGAGTCACTGTCCACTTCTTATTTGCCCACTACCTTCAACTTATTCCCTTCTTCATATTCACTGCTTTCCCATCCTAAACATTCATATCCCTATCTATCATACCCACTACTAGCAGCTAATCCCACATAAACCCTCCATACTTGTCTTTCATACCCACCAAACCCACTTCTCTTACTACCTCCTCCATTCATTCCACCACCAAACCCTCTTCTCTCACTACCTCCTCCACTCATTCAACCATTCACTCCCCATAAACTTCTTTCCCATTCTTTCTCATGTGCATGCAACTTGCATACATGACCACTTCGGCGCATGCATGGCCCCTTTGGATACCTCATTTTGCAAGCCTATAGCTACATGAAGGTTTCTGTCAATGGCAAGAAAGACTTGTATGTCAAGAATGTGCAGAGATTTGTTATGGAATGGGTTCCGAGCAGCTCTACTATAGTTTGCATGCAATGCATTGCTTCTTTTCACGGCTCATACACGTGGCAGATGTCATTGTTGGTTTTGATAGGGAACAAGCCATATCTAAATCCTATTCATGCAGTGGTATATCATTAGCTATCATTAGAGTCGACATCTCTTATAAATCGAGCAAGCTAGAAGCTTTGCTTCTACTCTCAAGTTTCAACTAGAGGATGCCATTGAAATGGAAGACTTTGAAGAAGCTTGCCTATGCACTGGAATGACCCATAATCTTCAATCCTTTGGTGCGTAGCCACTTCGGCCTCCTGTAGTCAATGACCCAGATGCAATGGCTTCAATGGTGGACATGAGCATTCAAAACAGCATAGAGAAAAAGAAATTGAGTTATTTTTCGCAGGGAACTGGTAATCTCATTGATGATTGCTGGCGAGGTGACCACCATTGGAAAAAGAACCAAGCGCTAGACTCAAGAACATCCACACTAGGCAAGTTGGTGCTTAATGCTTTCTTTTCAATCTACTCCAGTAGGTCGGAATCGAATCAACAAAGCAATAGAAACCCCGTACATGCAAAGGTGAATTTTGACTTGAGACTGAGGAGAAGCAATTTTTGAATTAGTAGAAGAGGGAAAGCTCAACTAATCTTTCCTTTCGGTTGGTGGCTACATGCTCATGAAATGGTTGGGTCTTTTGTGACATTATTCCAATGGAGGTTAGACTTTGTTCTACTACAAGAAAATGAAATTCTTTTGGCTATGAGGAATCAAATCTTGTCATTTGTTAGTAAACTTGATGAGCTTGAAAGCTTTGTGGTACATCTTGCTTTTCAGATGATGCATGCTCATGAAATGGCTGAGTGTTTTTTGAAATTATTTGAATCAAAGCTGAAAAAGAAAAGAAATGATCAAATGGTGTCACTCATTAGGCCACTAAATGAGGTTACTAGAGTTGCAGGAGATTTGGAGAGAATTAGGGCATTCTGCCAGATTTGGGTAAGTGAGTTAAGGTTAATGCTCCATGAGGCAAATGATTGTGTTAATGATTTCATGATTAAGGTGTATGGGCAAATTGGGCAAGATTGGAAACAGTCAATTGTAGAATTCAAAAGTGAACTTGAGAATGTTAACTCACCACCAGCAAAGCAATCACAATTGCACGCCAACTGTCTCTCCATCAAGGCCCCACTCATGCATGGCCACTCTCCGATGTACTACCCTGAAGTACATGCGTCTGTCATCATCTTAATTCTTCAACTTTTGATGTCAAAATTTAATATTTCAAAACTCCAATCTTTAAATTTAATTCTCAAAACTTCAATTTTGAAATAATTTTCAAAACTCCAATTTTCAAATAATTCTCAAAACTTCAATTTTCAAATAATTTTCGAAACTCCAATTTCAAATAATTTTCGAAACTCCTATTTTCAAATAATTTTCAAAACTCCAATTTTCAAATAATTTTCGAAACTCCAATTTCAAAATAATTTTCGAAACTCCAATTCTCAAATAATTTTCAAAACTCCAATTTTCAAATTTAATTTTCCAAACTTTAATTTTCAAAAAAAATTCAAAATTCCAATTTTTCAAATTTAATTCTCAAAACTTCAATTTTCAAATAATTTTCAAAACTCTAGATTTTCAAAATATTTTTCATGCCACTTTGGTTTTTTTTTCAAATAATTTTAAGTTCTCAATTTTCATCCTTCATTAAGGTTTTAGGTTACCAAAAATCTCAATTTTAATAAGCTTGCTACCATTTTCATTCTGGCATGCACTTGTATAAATTTTCTTTTATTTTCAAATAATTTTTTGTTTCTCTTGATTTTAAATAAGCATGAATATGATTTTCATAATTCTAAAATAATGAAATTTATGGGATTAATTCATGCAAAATAAATTGAGCTTTGGTGGCGCCCAACATCCATGATGTTTTTCTTTAAAAATGATTTGAGTGAAGTACATAATTGTCATTGATGATTTCTCGCTTTGTTTTGTGACACCTACGATATGTTTTGTATTCTTTATTGTGCACTAATCTCGTTTCATGATAGTGCATTTGTTGCTAAGGTACGATCTCATTCCTACTTTGCTTATTTTCATGCATGATTCATTTTATTATTTGATCATTTCATTGGTATTTATTGATTTCCTTATCAATTTTCTTATGTGTCTTACCTTATTTAGTAGAGACTCAGTTTTAGGGACTTAGAGGGGTGCTACGGTCTTTTACCATACCTTCCCAATAGGTAACCTGATCCTCGAACCCGACTTTGGTTTTTCACAAACTTATTTTTTCTTTAGGAGTCACACTTAGGGTTTTTCTTTCTTATTTTGTTTTTCCCTTAAAAAAATAATAAAACAAAAATAAGTGGCGACTCCAAGTCTTTTCTAAAAATCATATTTTTCAATAAATAAAAAGCAAGTTTGCCATCGAGTGGGAACGCATCATGCAAAATGCGGGATCCATAATTAGCATTTGAATTTTGATTGCAATGTTTAGTGTCTATATCATTATTATTATTATTTTGTATTATTTATTTATTTTTTTCTATTTTTTAATATTTACTTATTTATTTATTTGTTAGAAAATTGTATGAGGTTGAATTTTTTTTTTTTTTCCAAAATTTGCATGAATTGATATTCAAATTTCCTTATAATTGGGTTTGAGGTATTTTATTTTAATTGGGTTGTGGTATTTAAATTTTAAATTGTGGACCTAGGTTAGTTTCATTTTAATTGGGCTTGGGTTATTTTATTTTAATTGGGTTGTGGGTATTTAGTTTTAAGTTGTGAGATTAGAATTTTTGTTTTTTAATTGGGTCTGGGTTATCAATCCTCATTTTGGGCTTTATTCAAATTTTAAGTTGTGGGCCCATGGGGTTTCTTGGAGAGGAAGTCTTGAAAACTATATTTAAAAGGCATAGAAACCCTAGGCAAGGAGGAAGACAACCT
>JAAKHE010000810.1:90524-110413 GCA_011039315.1 Vitis labrusca | reverse complement strand
TGGTTTTTTTTTTTTTTTTTTTTTAGTTATCTTATTTTTCTTGAGGGTTCTTTCTTTCTTTATTGTATATCGTTGGTGAGAGGGAGTTTTTCCTTACTGTGTATCTATTTTGGGGTCGTCTGTTTATATATATATATATTGTATTCGTATCTTGGAGTTGTCTTTGAAGGTTTGGATAGTCAAAATTGATTTAGGACTGTATTCAAGTAAGTTATTTCTTCCTCATCTCTTTATTTGTATTATGTTTTTATTCTTTTTAGGATTTCTTAGATTTATCTTGTTTTATATCTATTATATTTGTGATCATTTTGGTATTTGAATATTTTATCCATTTCTTTTATTCAATTTTCTACCTATTTGGGTTATATCATTATACTCTACATTTTGTATGTATGGACATTTGCCTAAGTTTTTATACTCATTTATGTATTTTCATTTTTATTGATTATTTTGTTGATATGTTTTGGCATGTGTTATTATAAGTATTGTATTTTGTTTCAAGTTCTCTATATTTGTATAATTTTTGTCCTAATTTTTTTATAATTCTATTTATGTTAGTCTTGTTGCCTTATTTTTCATTTTGTCTTAAATTTTCAGTAGTTCTATTTGTGTTAGTCCTATTGCCTCATATTTCATTTTGTCTCAAATTTTTGGTAATTTTGTTTAGTATTTTTGACTCATATTTCATTTCATCCCATATTTGGGCTTTGATTTATTTATTTTTTTAAAGTTTTTTTTATTTAATAAAATTTCCAAATAAGAAAATAGTTTTTAATAAATTCCAAAATAGTTTTCTTTCATTAATAATCTAGAACTTTGTTTCCCATAAAATGAAAAAAAATAAAAATAACTTTTTTTGATCGAATAATATGGAAGAATTGTTTTTACTAAATTTAGGATTTTGGTTTAATATAAAATAATTCAAATTTTTTAATAAATTCTTAAAATTCATTTTTTAATAAAATAATTCAAGAATTTCATTTTTTTAAAATATATTTAGAAAATATGTTTAATTTAATAATCCAAAAATTCATTTTTTTTTAACAAATCTCAAAAATTGTTTTTTTTTTTTAATAAAAATCCTCAAAATTTGTAAAGTCCTAAAAGTTTGTTTAATGAAAATTCGGAAAATTGTGTTTTAATAAATATTCTTTAGAATTTATTTTTTTAATAAGTTTATTAATTGAAAATTGTTCTTTAATGAATGTTCCTTAGAAAATCATTTCTTTTTTAAATAAGTTTGTTTATTAGAAAATTATGTTTTAATAAATGTGCCTTAGAAAATCGTTTTTTTTAATAAGGTTAAAATTCTAAAAATTGTGTTTTAATAAATATTCCTTAGAAAATCATTTTTTAATAAGTTTATTTACTGAAAATTGTGTTTTAATAAATGTCTCTTAGAAAATCGTTTTTTTTTTTAATAAGATTGAAAATTCTGAAATTTGTGTTTTAATAAATGTTCTTTAGAAAATCATTTTTTTAAAGTTTGTTTACTAAAAATTGTGTGGACCCACGTTTTTCACGTGCATCCTTACTCGAATGGCGAGACCCACTTTTTATTTATTTGGTGAAGAATATGATTTTTTTGAAAAAAATTTGGAGTCGCCACTTATTTTTGTTTTATTTTTTCAGGGAAAAACAAAATAAGAAAAAAAAAACTCTAAGTGTGACTCTTGAAGGAAAAATCGGTTTATGAAAAATCAAGTTTGGGTTCAGAGACCAAGTTACCTATTGGAACGGTACGGTGGTGAGCCGTAGCACCCCTCTAAGCTCATATACGTATGACCTCTACCAAACAAATTAAGGGAATTGTGGTAATTAATTAATTAATTATGGATACCAATAAATATAATCAATGTACAAGTCATGGTGAAGATCAATATACAAAAAAATGATGATGAAATCTAATTACAAGAATACACAAAATAAATGAGAAAAGGATTAAGCAAATTAATTTATTGAATTGATTAAAAAAATGATATTAAAAAAATTAGTTTTCAAGAAATTTCAAAGGATTTTATTAAAAATGATTTTTAATTAATGATTTCAATTTATTTATTTACAAAAAAAGTCAATTTATTTTCTCAATTTCATTTGTATTTAATTTAAAAAAAAGTTATTTACACTTATTGTATCAAAAGAATTTATTACAAAATTTCAATTTGGGTACAAAAATTATTTTTACTTGCTTTTACTAGAAAAAAAAATTAATTTTCACAATTTTCACAATTTTATTTTTACTTCCCTATTCTTTTACTTTATATGCAATTGTCTTTATATCGTTTTATTATATACTTACATACATTTGTCTCTTACATTCACATAGTTTAAATTTGCAAAAAGAGACCATCACCCTATTCACCCCACCTCCCCTAGGATGATTACCATAGGTTGGATTAGCCTAATTTTTCTAACATCCTCCATGATAGGTCAGGCTTCAAGACCTCAAAGTGCAAGTGAATAAATTCCCCAAGTCAAAAACACTAACGCAACACATGATGTGTGGTCATGTGATGATAATCAAATTTTGGATGTATAACAAAGACTTTAAAGTCATAAAAATGTCCACTATGAGATGGCTACAAATGTGACTAAAGAATTTCGATCAATGATCCAGAAAATGAATGAGGTGTGAAAAACAACACTGTCATAAGATCAATACTCCATTTATAACAAAATATCCCTAATTCACTTTCAACCTAGGCATTATTAAGAAAAATGATAAGGTTATCAAGACAGATCTCTAACAAATGGTGTAAATGTGAAAATATGCCTTTCACCTTCTTATAATAAAAATATCGGGTTGAAAATAAAATTAGGCAAATCAACCAAAAAAATGAAGTACCGAGCCCATGACAGGTGAAAAATGTAAAAAGGTGAGCATGATCAATGAGCATATCCCAAAACATCAAGTAGAAAGTGACAACAAACCGAAAGAATGTGTCGACTCAAGAAAAGAAGACTATCTAAAGCCTTAGGGAGAAAGTGTGCTAGACTCAACAAGCGACAAGAACAAACCAAAACCATACAGCAAAGGGTGGTCCAACCAATACTCAAACTCGCACCAATATCTAAGTACTCTCAATTGAAGACCAAAAGAGGGAGTATTGGATCCATGTTGTGACTAAAGCGGCCCTGATGGCTCTCAGATGCACCCACGTGTAGGAAAGGAAATCCTAATCAATATATCTGAGGCTCAACCTACAAAGTCAAGGAGGCTCTAAAAAGAAAAATGAGTGGACTTTAAAGGATCTTTAGCATAAGCGATCATACCCTCCGACGATACGCAATCCTGTGCAAACCTTCGAAGAGACGAGACGCTTCCATGTAAGGTGGTCATCACTTCCACACATGAATTACCTCGACATCCTAAGGAGTTTCCTATGGTGAAAGCTCTCATAACTCTCAGCACTTATTAGTCAACTAGAATGCACAGTGAGTGGTGTGGGTGCATCCGAAAATCCTATGAAGCTAAAGCAGAAAAATAAACACACTGGTCACATAAATATCCATGAAACCTAGCTCTAGGCTATATAGGTCTTCAAATATCGGACTCCAATCAGCATCAATGTGTCGGCCTCCTTCAGAATGCTCCCAAACATAGATATAGCCCATCACTAAACCCTATTCTGAATCACTATCTCGGTTGAAGAGCAAACAAGGTAACAAGTCCCATATCAAATATGAGATCAAGGGAAACAAGGTCAACCAAGACTAGGGAATTGGAGATAAGGGGATAGATGTGTGTCCAACATAGACAAGCAACACATGTATCACACAAAAGAAGAGTAGTCATGCAACAAGCAACCAAGCAAAGAACATGTATATCATTCATATCTACACACAAGCTAAGCAAGAAACATGATAAACAAGATAAGTATATAATAAGAATAAACAATATGTTGAGATAAACAAGATAATATACAATAAAGAGAATCAATCACGCCAATACGAATGAGATATACAAAAATGAGAATATACATGTCAAGGAGAGCAAAATAATCATACAACAAGAAGAGTCATATGCTAAAGCAAGCAAGAGAATCAATCGATGTATTCAACATGTCAATATCACAAATGAACATAACATCCAAACATGCATCATAAAGAAAAAAAATGGTAATCATGCAACACGCAGTCGTACGAAACAGATAGATACAAATAAAAGCAAATATAAACGAACACACATGATAACAAGATTCAATGTATAATAAGGCACATGAAATATGTATACATAATAATCATGATGTCAACACTCATATGCCTTAAAACATGCAAATATACAATAAAGGCACAATGAGGGGGTATCCACTAATCGATTAATCAAATTCCACATTTCCCTCAACTCGAGTTCAAGTTTGACCCTTTATATATCCCTAGTGGAGTGGCCATTTTGTGGACCTGCATTTTTCACGTGCATTCCCACTCGAATGGCAAGACTCGCTTTTTATTTATTTGGTGAAGAATATGATTTTTTGAAAAATACTTGGAGTCGCCACTTATTTTTGTTTTATTTTTTCAGGGAAAAACAAAATAAGAAAGAAAAACCCTAAGTGTGACTCTTGAAGGAAAAACCAGTTTATGAAAAATCAAGTCTGGGTTCAGATACCAAGTTACCTATTGGGAAGGTACAGTGGTGAGCCGTAGCACCCCTCTAAGCTCATATACGTATGACCTCTACCAAACAAATTAAGGGAATTGTGGCAATTAATTAATTAATTATGGATACCAATAAATATAATCAATGTACAAGTCATGGTGAAGATCAATATACAAAAAAATGATGATGAAATCTAATTACAAGAATACACAAAATAAATGAGAAAAGGATTATGCAAATTGATTTATTGAATTGATTAAAAAAATGATATTAAAAAAATTAGTTTTCAAGAAATTTCAAAAGATTTTATTAAAAATGATTTTTAATTAATGATTTCAATTTATTTATTTACAAAAAAGAGTCAATTTATTTTCTCAATTTCATTTGTATTCAATTTTCAAAAAAGTTATTTACACTTATTGTATCAAAAGAATTTATTACAAAATTTCAATTTGGGTACAAAAATTATTTTTACTTTCTTTTACTAGAAAAGAATTAATTTTTACAATTTTATTTACAAAAAAGTATTTTGATTCATTTTCATTTTAAAAAAAAAAAAGTGATTTATACAAATTTTAAAAAATAAAAAATAACTTTATTTGCAAAAGAATTTTTAATTAAAAAGAAAAAAAATTAAATCCTTTATTTCTAAAAAGGACTTTAAATCCAATTTTAATTAAGAAAAATGAATTTATTTAAAAAAACATTTTTTTGGACAACTTTATTTATAAAACAATTTTTGGACAATTTTTATTAAACAAAGAAATTTTTGGACAATTATTATTAAAAACAAAATTTCAAATTCTATTAAAAACATTTTTTGTTTTGGATTTTTCTAAAAGCATTTTTATTAATAAAAAAAAATTTACTAAGAAGAATATTTTAAAATTATTATTTTGTTAAAACATATTTACTGAATTATTCCTCTTATTTAAATAAAATTTCTAATTTGTTCGATATCCAATTCTATACACAACAAATAAACATATATAAACAAATATTTACAAAAAACAATAAAATTAAAATAAAATAAAAGTGGAAAATAAAATGTGTATCCAAATAAGCTTACAACAAACTCAATGTCTTCCCACAGCTTTTTGATTCTCACTTTCTTCCATGAAACTCCATGCTCCACATGTCATAAATCCATACTCAACCAACAGAATTGCATAATAGGCCCATGCAAAAACAAAAATAGCCCAAATGTAAATATCAAAAAATATGTAGAGTCCAAAATCATTATTCAAACCCAAATTCAAACTTCAAATTAGTTCAATAAATTTCAGCAATTAAAAATGGGCCCAAATTAACAAATATAACCCAAAAAAAAAATATCTCACATATCATAGACCCTAATATAAAGTTTCCAAATTAATAGCCAAAATATAAGTTCAATCAATCAAAACCAAAACATGATAAATTAAAATAAATCCAATTAGGCCTAAATTTAATATCCCATAATCCAAGCCCAATTTAATATGCAAACCTAAATCCACAACCAAAATCAACCCAATTTAATATGCAAACCTAGAACCAAAATATACCACAATATTATATCATATCCAAATTAAATAATTAAAATGAGTACAACCATATAAATTATCAATTAATCTAACCCAAATTAGTCAATTCTAAATTAATTCACCAACAACAACAACAACAATAATAATAATAATAATAAAGAAAATGGGAAGGGGTTGCCAGCCGACAGTGGCTCTTGACGGCGACTGGGGGCGCCGGCAGCATGGTGACGGAGATTGCTAAAAATGGGAAGTGATGTGGAGAAGAACATAAAGAGAGAAAACTCCTAGATAACTCCAAAGTTGTAGTAGATTTCGTAAACCCACAATCTTCCTCCTGATAACTCAAACCTGGATTTTGGCACACTTTCGATGAGGATGAAAAATGGTGGAAGTTATGGCTCTCAATCTCTCTGGATGGTGGAAGACAAAAGCTATAGAAACCCTAACCTCTAAGGGGTATTTATAAGGTTCTTAAGTGGGCTTAAGTGACTTGAGCTCACATGGGTTTGGGTCATTTAATCTAGCCTAAAATGGGTCTTAATTTATTAATTAACCCAATAGGGTCTACTAATTAATCAATTAGCTCAATCCAAAGACCTTGTTTACTTACCTCTGTGCAATCTTGCATAATTACCAAAATGCCCTTATGCACAAAAGTGAACCTAGAGCCAATCTAACCCTCATAATCCATGCCAACAAGATATATGAGCTTAGAGTAAAGACCATTGGGACCCATAGGAATACTGGCTCCCTTATAATCTAATTCTAAAGTTGATTCAAGATCCTACTATAGAGAATCAATTGAACTTCAATATCCTATGTAAATAACAATGATACACCAAGTACTCAGGTTCGTGACCTGCTATCCATTGTGTTTAGTCTCCCTATGAACTGGTGTCCATAGTCTAACAAGGTGAAAGTTGTCAGCCTTTCAAGACTACCTCTACCATCCTGGAGTTACAAATCCTCCTATTGTGTGTTCAATTCACATATCTTAGCTCTCAAAGAGCCTGTGTCAAGTTTCACTTAAGGAACTACTATGGCCATAGTCCCAACCAAACCAAATAAAAAGAAGTGAAAATGCTATAACACAATCAAAACAACTTAGAGATCAGTTGGAACAAACATGTAATCCTCAACGCCCACTCTCAGTCAACACGATAATGCTAAAAAAAAATAAATAGAAAATGGAGCAAAATAGTGAAGAGAATTGGAAACAAGAAAAACGTTGTAGTGATAGGTCTCCCCTCGAGCCCGGCTTCCAACTCCCTTTCTCAAGCTCTCCCCAAAAAGTCTCGTCCATTCCTCTCACTGGTACTCCTCTGTTTCTTTTTGTAAATTCCCCCCCACTTCCATCTTTTCTTTATTCCCCTATAAGCTTCTACCCGTTCCCGTTCCCGTTCCACTGCTTACCGCTCAGCCTCCACTAGCTCCACTGCTTATACCACCACCATGGCAAGGTGGTCACATCCTTACCACACGTCCCATGCATGTAGCTAACCCTGTGGAAGTCGTCCCTCACTCCCTTCTATAGAGATGCCTAACTCTTCCCGGGTGGCAAGCAAGTGGTAAGAAAAAACTTTGGTCCACAAGAGGGTCTACACTTTTATCTTTATACTAAATTATGTATTGTTTAATTTTTTTAATATAAAATATAGTTTTATCTAACTATTTACGTTAACAGACTTTATTATTTATGGTGACTTATTATAAATTTTGATAATATTATAAAATTTAAATTGAATTAAAATTATATTATATTTAAAAATATAATTTATTAATGAAACATAAAAAGAGAAACTTTAGAATATAGGCAATTAAGAGAAACCACGTTTAAGCAAGTAAAGTATTTCCTTTTTCAATACTAAAATTAATTCTCTTTTTATTCAAGTATTTTATTAGCAGATAGATTGACTTTACAAAGTTGATTGAAATTAATATTTTTTTTTAAGATTGAATTTCTTTTGGTTAGTCTTCTCTTTTCTTTTATTGATATTCTTTACTTATTGTAAGTCTTCCTATAATTGAGATTTTTCACCATATTAAACCATATACAGTTGTAATTAATTATAGTTAGTTTTGATATAAGGTTGTAACATTCAATACATATAAATAGAGAATCGCCTATAAGAAAAAAAAAAAAAGATGTGAGAATAATTTTCAAAAAACCTCTCTTTTTTCAAGTGCTTTATCTTCATCTTTCTTTCAAGTTTTTCAGTGGTTTCACACTCAAATTTTAGTGAAAAACTACAACCAAAATTTTAAGGCGAAAGAGATGGCCAAATCAAGGATTTTCGGGTCATTTTTCCTTGCAATGGTTGTCATATTGTCCCTAGGTTGGTTTTTATATATACCACTTATATAAATAATTTTTCTTTTATCCATCTTTCAAACTTCCATTATTTTAATTGTAAGTTTAGGCTTTTTAATATTATAATAGAATGATTTTTAAATCTTTGATTTCAAAATTGTAGATTCCGTTTATTGAATAATTTTCATATGATTTCCATTAGATATGATTATTCAATGAAGATATATTTCATATTAATTTTACCTAGAAAACATGTAGAAAACAAAATTGTATTAAAATAAATATTTTTTAATAATTGATGATGTATATATGTATGCGCATTTGTAGAAAAGAAGTTCTAAAAATTATGTAACAAATTTTAGGAATGACACTAATAAGTCAATTGATTATAATGCATGTCATATTGATGAGTTTTGCTATTCATGTTTTCAGTTTGCAAGGAAGTGGTTAGTCAACAAGATGGAAGGTGTTGCAAAGATCACCCAAAACTTGGACACTGTGCTCCTGGCAAAGATGATGATCCAAATGGTGGAAAATGTTGGACATACTGTATCACAGAATGTTCAAAGGGCGGCTTGTGCAAAAAATTATCTGGTGGTCGTCATGTTTGTCATTGTTATTGTTGATCATATGCTGCATATGAGTATAATATGAATAATATCGATCTATAATATCAATAAAGTTTATAAATAATAACTTTGATTATATTATTCTTTTAGTGGATGTCTTTTGTTTAATTTTGTTGTTGTTGTTATTATTAATATATGAAAACACACTATTGTTACCCTCTTCTTCTTCATTTAAATCTTTTCATTCTCCAAAGTCTATTGGATTAAAATTTAAGAAATTCAATTCAAAGTTACAAATTGTTTGCAAAAAAAAAAAACCAAAAAAACGAAAGAAAGAAAGAGAATAGTATATTATAAACTAATAATTAACCGAGTTATTATTACTAAACATCTTATTGATGTACTATTTTACCTATTCAACTTCAACCTTTACAATTTTCTATCTAATGTTTGGTTTAAGAGGACAACATAATGCACAAATCTATATATTATAAACACTTTGTTTTGAGATTTTTTATTTCGTGTTCTTTTAGAATAATATAGAAAGAGGTGTTTTCAGATAACATCTTTTAGTTGTTTTATGTTAGTTTTCACCTATTTTATGGGGGTTGTTTTAAAAAATAACTATAGAAACATGTAGAATGATTTAAAATAAAATATTAGATATAAAAATTATTTTTAAAACATATTAATAATATTAAAAGTAGATTAAAAACATTTCAGGTTTTCAAACAATTTTTTTTTTCTGCAAAAACATTCTCAAAAACTGTTTTTTAAAAACTATTTTCGAAAATAGTTACCAAATAGGGCCTTTATTTTTTTTTCAAAAACACTTTTTAGGTTAAAAACATTTCTAAGAATCACCGCTAAAAGAATTCTAAATTTTTTTATAATATTATAAAATTTACATTGAATTGAAATTTTATTAGAATTAAAAAGAATAATGTATTAATGAAATATGAAAAGAGAAAGTTTAGATTTTAAAAAAGGTAAATAAAGTTCCAAAGTAATTAATAAATAAATAAATTATTTAGAATTCTTTATATATATTTATATATATATATATATAAAGAATGTTATATATTAAAGAAATATGGAAAAAGAATGTTGAGAGAAAAATAGATGGTTTAGAGTTTAGGATAATTAATAAGGAAAAATATATATATATTAAAAATATCAAAGAAATATATAATGCATGAAAATATTTTTTAATATGAGAAAGAGTATGTTAAGGAAGGAAAAATTTACAAAAATATTTTTTATATATAGGACATACGAGCAATTTTTAATATGTGATAAAGTTATTTTAGAGAAGAAAAATCCTACACACACTTGATTTTTCAAAATTTTCTATCAAGTTTAGATTATTGGTAATAGATATGGAGTAGCATAGATATAGATATAGGTATGGTACGTGCTTAAATTTCAAATTAGAAAAAAAATTTAGAAAGAGAAAGAAAGTGCATAGAAGTAAAAAACGGTTTCCATTATTAATTTTTTATTTCTCACTAAATGTAGTTAGTATTTATTACAAATAACTTTCCTCATCCCAACTTTCTTCAATTAAACCTAATTTATTTTTCTATTTTTTTAATTTTAAATAGTTTTGTTTGAGAGACTAATAATTTTTCTTCTCAATTCACATTAAATTATTATTATTTAAAATTTTATTTGTTAATTTATTTATTGAATTTTTTAATAATTTATTTTGCTTTTCTTTAAATCCTCATAATCTTAAATATTTATGTGTAATTATTCTTCAAATTAGAAACTTATTTATACAATTTTTTTAACTCTTAATTTCTTTTCAGGAATGTTGAGAGTTATGCCCAATAGAAAAATGAAAAGATGTATGAATGTACACAATTTAGAGAGTAAAAAATTGATATTTCTATATCTATCTTTTTTATTAAAAAGAGAATTTTCTTTTCTAATTTATGTATTTCTCTATAACACCACTTTTATTTATTTATTTTTATTTTTATGTTTCTTATATTCAAACATTGTTATAATAAATGAATTGTGATATTTGAACCAATATTTCAGAATTTTAAAAGAAAAAATGTTATGTCCTTAAAAATGGCTTTCAAATTAAAAAATTAAAATTAAAATAAAAAAATAGAAATGTAAAGCTTTATTGGATTAAAAATAATAATAACGTTTTAACTTAGTTTCTATTTGTCTTTATTTTTCTTTTCTTTTTTTCTTTTCCCTATTTTTAAATTTTAGCTTTTTTATTGTATATATTTTGAGTTGGAATTAATGATAGTCTTAAAAGTTTTAAAAATGTTAATTAAAATATTATAACTTTTTCATGAAAAATTCCTATGAGTTAAGAATAAAAAAAAAAAGTTTTTGTTTCTTCTATGATGAGAGAAATCTTGATGGAGCAATTTGAAAGAGAAAATCCACATTACTTTCTGTTATTGATCTTTTAGGTTTATATACAAATAAAGTTGCTAATAGTTCCTAACAACTTATGGTAACAATTTCTTTAACTATAAACTTTTCAGTTTGAGACTTCTCAACTGTCTAACCATCTTGGAGCTTAACTAGTGCATATTTGTTGTTGTGTTTCTTGATAGTTATCATCTCCTCGCAAGTGCATAGGTCTAGGAACAACAGAGAGCTTGGTATGAAAAATGAAGAACTAGGCACTTGGAATATGCTTTGTGAAGATGTCTGCTACTTGCTCAAAGGATGGAATGTATTGTATGACAAGATCACGTTGAAGTACTTTATCTCTGATGAAATGAAGATAGAGTTCAATATGCTTGGTGCGTGCATGGCAGACAGGATTAACTGTAAGGGCTATGGCACTCTTGTTGTCACACCAAACTAGTGGAAGTTGAGTTTGAGCAATACACAACTCTTTTAAAAGAGATTGAACCTAGACAATTTCAGTTGTTAAGGACGCGAGGCTTCTGTATTCTGACTCTGCATTACTTCAAGAAACAATCTCTTGCTTAGAAGATGACCAAGAGATTAAGTTAGGTATAAGGAAAAGACAAGATCCACTGGTGTTCTTCCTGTCATCTGAACAAGAGGCCCAATCAGCATCTGTGTATCCTTAAAGAGCAAGTGAGGAGGATGAGTGTAATAAGAGGCCATGTGTCAAAGTGCCCTCGAGATATCGAAGTATCCTTTTAATAGATAACCAATGGGTTGAGGTCGGATGAGCCATAAATTGGCAAGCTTTATTGACGGCAAAAGATATATTTGGTCTAGTAATAGTAACAAACTATAATGTTCCTACTATACTTCAGTAGAGAGATGGATTAGGTAGTGGTTCACCATTAGAGAAGGAAAGTGGTTTTCCTAATGCACTAGGTGTGAGTGTAGCCTTGCCTTCGATCATGGTTGTTCTTTTTAACAAGTTATGAATGTATTTTTGTTGAGAGATGTGCAGATAGGTGGAGCTCTACTAGACTTCAATTCCGAGAAAATAGCTGATAAGACCAACGTCTTGGAGAGCAAAAATTGAGCTAAAATGGGAGATGAAGGAATGAAGTTGATCAACAGAGCTCACTGTTGGTATTAGAGCCTTGTATGTCTCTGTCTTATTCATTTTTACAATTTATTTTTTTTAATAAAAAAATATAGTGAATTTTTGTATTTTGGAGTTTATGGTTTTTTTGAAGTTTTTAATGAAAAATATGGTTAGAAATCATTAGGAAATTAAATTTCTAATATTTTTGTGATTCAAATCATCAATCTAGTGTCTGGAATACAAGAAAACCATCAGGTTTCATTTCAGGTCGCAAACCGGTCAAACATACTTGGTTGAAGGTAGAAAATGACTACATGGGGCATGTCGTTTTGACTATAAAGAATGAAGAAATAAGTAAAAAAAAATAAGAAAAAAGGCAATCTAGTTGGTCTCAACCTTACTTTTCCCCTACCCAAGTTCGACTCCTCCCAACAACAATCTTAAATTTATTTATTTATTTTTTTATGGAAATTCATAAAATTTAGTGTTTTAAGATCTTTTAATTTATGGATTTCTTTATGGATATTTTATGTGCTAAATTATTTATTTTTTTATTTGTATGTATATTTTTTATGGTTTGTTATGCATACAACATTAAGTTAAATAATTTTACACATTAAATTAATTCTTAAAGGATCTTTATGGATTTAATTTTAGATATTTATATGCTTATGATATTTATTTCATAATTTTGTGTGTATGATTTATTGTTTTATTATACATGCAATATTGAGTTGAATAATATTAGTACATTGATATTGACTTTGTGTACATATTGCTTATAGTTTCATGCAATTTATATGAGTTTTCTTGTGAATTAATTAAATGTCAAGTGATCCACATAATTTTAATTAATTAGGGAGTAGCCACAACATCTTTAATTATGCAAAATTATATATTAAGTATTTTAGGATCATATATAGAAAAATGACATTACGGGTAATTAATCATATTTGATATAATAAAATTTTATCCCATAAGAATTTTTATGATTAGTTAGGATGGAATATCAAATTATATTTCTTAATTACCCACATGAATTAGGAAAGGGAACATAATTTGATAGTTTTACCATAAGGTTTTACATGGATCTAATTAAATTAGAACTTTAGTCCACAGGCAAGTTTAATGTCACTAGATTCATAATTTTGGAACATGATTTACATTGGTAAAACATGATATATGGTTATTAGTCTTAATTTTGAATTATAAGCATGTATGTTTAATTTTGGTGAAATCTTGTAACCTGCGAATTTCTCTAATATAAAATGTGACATTCCCCAATTGAAATGTGATAAATATAAGGTTTGGAATGAGAGAATTCTCCTTCATTTGGGTTGCATGGACATTGATTATGCTATCAGGAAAGACAACCCAACCATTATTGACACTAGCGCTATAGTTGAAAAGGCTCTTTATGAACAATGGGAGCAATCAAATCGCCTTTAGTGTGATGTTCATAAAGACCAAAATCTCTGCTAGTATTTGTGATTTTGTCAATTAACACGACAATGTCAAGGCATTATTGAAGGCTATTGATAAGCAATTTGTGACTTCAGATAAAGCACGTGTCAACACCTTGATAATGAAGTTTTCATCCTTAAGGCTCACTGATATGAGTGGTGTGCGAGAGCACATAATGTAGATGAGGGACATTGCAGCACAATTGAAGACACTTGAGGTTGAAATGTTTTACTCCTTCCTTGTGCACTATATTTTGAACACTTTTCCATAGCAATCTGGACCCTTCAAAATATCCTACAACACACACAAGGATAAGTGGTTAATTAAAGAGCTTCTAAGCATGTGTGTTCAGGATGAGGGAAGGCTAAAAATGGAATTGGGTGAAAGTGCATTAATGCAACAAAAGAAAAAGATCAGAATCAGGCCAAAAAGAAATGGAAAGGTAAAATATTGCTCCAAGGTGGAATTAAGAAGGCAAATAGGTGTTTCTTCTACAAAAAGAAGGGGTACATGAAGAAGGGTTGCACTAAATTCCAAAAATGGCTTGAGAAGAAAGGTAAACCAATCTCATTTATTTGTTATGAATCTAATATGGTTGATGTTATTTATAACACATGGTGGATTGATTTTGATTCTACAATTCATGTTTCGAATACCTTACAAGGTATGTGAAACCTAAGGAAGCCAATGCCAAGTGAGTAATGCATTTATTCAGGAAACAAGATACGTTCACATGTAGAGGTTGTTGGAACATGTAGTTTGGTTTTAGGTGGTGGTTTTATTTTGAATTTAGAAAAGACATTTTATATTCTAGGAGTTTGATTTCAATTTCAAGAGTTGTACCTTTGGGTTATTTCTTTAGTTTTTATGAGACATCTTTCAGTTTGTTTTATAAATCTATTTTTGTTGGAAATGATACATTGTCATATGGTATTTCCTCTATCAGTTTGCAAAAAGATACATCTAATAACGTTATGCATGTTCACACTGGTACAAAACAATGTGTTATGAATGAAGATTCCTCTATGTTATGGCACCGAAGATTGGGACATATCTCCATGCAGAGAATTAAGAGATTAGTAAATGATAAAGTACTCAATACTTTAGATTTTACTGATTTTGACACTTGTGTGGACTACATTAAGGGAAAGCATACCAATAAGTCTAAGAAGGGTGCCGAGAAGAGCACAGACATATTAGAGATCATACATTTAGATATTTATGGTCTAGACATAGACGTGTATGGTCTAAAATACTTCATCTCCTTCATAGATGATTACTCACGACACATGTATATCTACTTACTTCATAACAAGAATGAAGCACTGGATGCCTTTAAAGTTTTTAAGGCTGAAGTAGAGAAACAATGCTAAAAGCAAATAAAGATCATGAGAACAGATAAAGGTGGAGAATATTATGGTAGATACACCGAGGATGGACAAGCACCTGGTCAGTTTACGAAGTTTCTTCAAGAGCATGGAACAATTTCTCAATACACCAAGCCTGGTTCCTCAAACCAGAATGGTGTGGCAGAAAGAAGAAACTGAACATTAATGACATGATTAAGAGTATGAGTAGCAACTCCAAGCTTCCTGAATCCTAGTGAACTAAAGCTCTTAAAATGACATTGTATATATTGAACTGAGTTCCAACAAAGGTTGTTCCCAAGACACCAATTGAATTATGAAAAAGTTGAAAACCGAGTTTGCAACATATACGCGTTTGGGGATGCCCGTCTGAAGTAAGAGTTTACAACCCACAAGAGAAGAAACTAGACCCAAGGACCATTAGTTTGTATTTCATTTGATATTTCAAAAGGTCTAAAGGGTATAGATTCTACTGTCCATCTCACAGCACTAGGATTGTGGAGTCAAGAAATGTTAAGTTCCTTAAGAATGACTTGATTAGTGGGAGCAATCGATTTCAAGACGTTGTTTGTGAAAGAGATCATATTGATGCTCAACCTTCCACTTTACGTGATAGATTGATTGTCATTCACAATGTCCCTCAAGTTCAAACAAGTGATGGATAACCAATCATTGAAGTTCCACAAACTACTGATGACAATCCAGTAGATCAAGTTGTTCAAGATCCACCAAAAATTATTGAACAACTAGTTGAGTAACATGATTCTCAAGAAAATGTTGATACAACATTAAGGAGATTTACCAAAGCAAGAAAAAAACAGCAATACCTAGTGATTATGTTGTGTATCTACAAGAATTGGACTACAACATTAGAGTCAAAAATGATCTTGAAACGTTTTCACAAGCCATAAGTTGCAAATAGTCAAATTTATGGTATGATGCTATGAAAGATGAGATGAATTCTATGGAATCTAATGGAATCTGGAATCTTGTTGAGTTGCCTAATGGTGCCAAATCCATTGGATGTAAATGGGTCTTCAAGACAAAGAAGGATTCATTGGGCAACATTAAAAGGTATAAAGAAAGACTTGTTGTTAAAGGATTCACTCAAAATGAATGAATCGATTACAAGGAGACATTTTTTCCTGTACTTAAGAAAGATTCTTTTTGTATCATTATGACATTAGTTACACATTTTGACTTAGGGTTACAACAAATTGATGTGAAAATAGCCTTTCTCAATGGAAATCTAGAGGAAAAGGTTTACATGAAACAATTAAAAGGATTTTCCTCTAGTAGTGGTGAGCATCTGGTATACAAGCTTAAGAAATCCATATATGAATTGAAACAAGCATCTCGTTGGTGGTATTTAAAGTTTCATGATGTTATCTCTTCATTTGGTTTCGTGGAGAACATTATGAATCAATGCATATACCAGAAGGTCACTGAGAGTAAGATTTGTTTCCTTGTTTTGTATGTGGATGACATCTTACTTGCAACCAATGATAAGGGTTTGCTGCATGAGGTGAAACAATTTATCTCTAAAAACTTTGACATGAAGGATATGGGTGATTCAAATTATGTCATTGGCATTAAGATACATAGAGATGGATTTTGAGGTTTTTTGGGCCTATCTCAAGAGACCTATATCAATAAGGTTTTAGAGAGATTTTGTGGATGAAGGATTGTTCACCAAGTATAGCTCCCACTGTGAAGGGCAATAGGTTTAATTTGGACCAGTGCCCAAAGAATGATCTTGAGCGGGAACAAATTAAGAACATTCCTTATGTTTCTACTGTTGGAAGCTTGATGTATGCTCAGGTTTGCACAAGACCTATCATTGCATTTGTTGTTGGGATGTTAGGAAGATATCAGAGTAATCCAGGTATAAACCACTAGAAAGTTGCAAAGAAAGTGATAAGGTACCGTTAGGGGACCAAAGACTACATGCTTATGTATAGACGCACTGATAATTTGGAAGTGATTAGCTATTCTGATTCGGACTACGTTGGCTATATTGATTCGTGAACATCAACTTCAAGATATGTCTTTATGCTAACTGGTGGAGATGTTTCTTGGAGAAGCGCAAAGTAGACTTTGATTGCAACTTCCAATATGGAGGCTGAGTTCGTGTCTTGTTTCAAGGCTACCTCACATGATGTATGGTTAAAGAATTTCATTTTTGGGCTTTGAGTTGTGGATTCAATTTTTAGGTCATTGAGGATATGTTATGACAATTCAACTGCAGTTTTTATGGCTAAGAACAACAAAAGCAGTAGTCGAAACAAACACATCGACATCAAGTATTTAGCCATAAGAGAATTGTTAAAGAGAAAACAGTGGTTATTGAACACGTTAGCACTAAATCGATGATTTATGATCTTTGACTAAAAACATGCCACTGTTGAAATTAAGGATCATGTAAATAGATTGGAACTTGGTTCCTTTGTGTGATTTTTGTTGTAAGAATGAATGTTGTGTTCAATGAAACTTTATTTGTGACGTTTTCTCATATTTGATTTTCTTTGTGTACACTTTTATTTATTTGTTGAGAAATATCATTAATGTTTGGACTTAGAACAAACATAGTGTTTATTCATTAAGTTATATGGGCTAGTGTTTAAGAGACATGATGCATTGTGATACATGTAAGATAATACTTGGTTTTAGAGGACTATCACCATGATTCATGTATTTTGTTTCTTGCTATGATGAATGATGAAATATATGGACCAATTGGGAGAATGTAGGAATTTTGTTTCTCCTATATCTTTGGTAACAAATCGAAGATGTGATTCAGAATGTGGTTCACATTCATTCCATCAATTTAGGAATGGAGATTAATGTTCGGAACCACGTTCGCATCACTGCCTAATGTTTTGTGCACACTCAAAGTAGACTCTATGATGGAAAGAGTCTTTAAAAAGGCAGACCACTAATGGGTTATGGTGCCCTAAGCCTTCAATCTCTTTTAGTCTAAAAAACACCATCTAAAAAGAAGTTGAGAAAGGTTTAGAAGCACCTCAAACCCGAAAAAAAAAAAAAAACACTCTTTTTAACCCATGAGTTTGTGAATATGGCAATAATGAGAGGTACGTTTTCGATTTGTTTTCAATTCCCCTTATGATCTAATTGTTATTTAAGGATTGTTATGAATATGTTTAGATAATTTATGTCTTACATCATCCTCATTCTCCATACATTGAAATCGTTTTTCCCAGTGAATCTTTCGATCTCACATTTAATCAATCCCATCTCAAACATCAACCAAGCTCTGATACCTTAAGGATTAAAAAAAATTCAAATTTGAAGTTTTCTTTTGGAAAAGTTTGAGAGAGTTTTTACTTGAATTTTTCTATTCCAAATTGGTGCAATTAATGGCTCCTATTAGAGAGTTTTCATCCACAAAGGATTGTTCGTCTATGCAAGTTGGAAACATATGTAGAGAGTTTTGACCTACAAAGGATTGCCATTTTATGGAAAGTTGGAAACATTATCTTGTTTCCTCTTATTGGATGATTGATAATCGAAACAAGTATATCCTTGGTTGGAATACACTTAGCATGGATAATTTGATATCCATATTCCAATTAAGGATATCTATTAAATTAGAATAGTGTAAGATAAAGATTTTTTATTTTTTATTTTTTATAGAAATAATAAAATTTCTTGAAATCTTTAAGAGTCAAGTTTCCTTATAAAGTATTCTTAATAGTTTTCTAATTATGATTTTTTTAAAGAAATTTCTTTTACCTTCAAGAATTAAGTTTTCGATAAAGTGGTCTTAAAGGTTTTTCAATTTTTAAAGAGGGACTTTTCTCATATACGACAAAGTAATATCATCTTTACTCTTATAAGAATCCTCAAGCTTACAATTATTGGACTGATGATTCGTTCCTAATTGGTGTATCAGCTGATTCATGTCCTCTCGATGGTCCCTGACAATGGTGCCATTTGATTCGTGTCCAGCTAGTGTTCCTTGATTGTGGTCCTCAGATGGGATTAATCAACAAAATTTATAACCTATTACACCATGTACCCTAGCCTCAGCTAGCATAGCATAGTGGCTCTAAGGTCGTTCACTGGGATGGGTTTTCACTTCACAATTGATATTAATTCAAAGATGAATTGGTGCTTTTTCATTTCAAGGTTAGCTTTAAAAGAAAATATAATCTTTGGTTGAAAAAGGATTGGTTTTAAGCTAACCAAAAATAATAGTAACTGAAATTACTAATAAAGAAAAGCGTTTCTTGGAGTTTTAGGTTCACAGGGGAGGCTCCTCATGCAAAAACAGAGCTCCGGTCACTTGAATCTTTTCCTCGCATTAGAGAATTAACATATAGTTAATTCTCTAACCAGTGTTGTACAGATGCTTCCCTTTAATGGATTTCAGCACTAAATCCCTCTCATTGATGCATCTTGCAATGGTTCGTGTCTCTTACCTAGCATTTGCCATTCAAGGTGATCCTTAACCTTGGATTTCCCTTCACAAGCTCGCAAGAGATAACTAATGGATGTCTCCTTAGAGTCCAAAAGCTTACCAAGTGTTGGCTATTCTAGAAAAT
>JAAKHE010000810.1:75278-87668 GCA_011039315.1 Vitis labrusca | reverse complement strand
ATGCATAACTAATTAGATCATTATGGTAACTTAGAAATATCTAAAATGCAATAAATATTTGACATGTTTTTTTAAAAAATTAATCAATTATAATTTATTCTCATAATTTTAACAATTTAAAAAAATTTAGATTAAATTTATTTATTTTGTCATAAAATGACTACCACATGGCAAAATTGAAAGAGATTATATGCTAGATTGAAGAGAAAATTATGGATGGGTTCTTGCACCCGGGTGGTTCTTCCCTTATTTGCCCTTCCCTAATTCACTTCCTAATCTTTTCTTTTTTTGCAGTCTTTATTCAAGTTATTCATAGAATGATTGATTGATTTATTTATTTATTTATTATTATTATTAGTTGAAAAATAAACTAATAATTTAGTCTCGTTTCGATGTTTATATAAGACACAAAAACTTGGAGAGGCTTATGTTAAAATATATATATATATATAGTAGTTTTGAAAAACTATTTAAAAAAAATAAGGAATCAAATTTTTTTTACTATTCCAAAATTAAAATTTCTTAGATTAATTTTAAAAAATATAAAATAAATCTCTATTTTTGTACAAAATATTTTAATTTTTTCGAAAAAATTTTATTTAAAAATAAAAAACAAAAAATGTATCCAAACATAATATGTGTTGTTACTGTTTTAGAAAATAATTTTAAAAAATAGTTTTTGAAAACCATTGCTTGGTAAAACAAAAGTCTATTTAGAAATATTTTTTTTAACCTATTTTTAATATTTTTAAATATGTTTTAAAAATAATTTTTATATATAGTGTCTAATCAGGGGAGATCATACCCTAAAGATGTTACTGTAAGCATTACACTATCATATGTTTATAATATATTTTGTGTTCCATGCATGACTTTGGTTTGATGCTGACGGGCAAAGTCAATTTGTAGTATCTATGCTTGCTTCTCTTCATTTGCAAGTTTTGTCTGTTGTAATGTTTAATAGGCTTAATTTTCTTGATTGGTGTGAACAAGCTTAGTTTCACCTAAATGTTCTGAATCTTGATTTAACACTTCAAATTGAGAAACCAATTGCTATTATTGATTCCAATAGTGATGAACAGAGATCTTTCCATAAAGCTTGGGAAAGATCAAATAGACTAAACCTAATGTTCATGCAAATGACTACAACAAACAACATCAAGTTCATAATTCCTAAAACTAAAAGTACTAAGGAATATATGAAGTTTGTCAAAGAGCGCTCTCAGCTTGATTTTTCCAATATGTTGCTTTTTTGTATATTAATGGGTACTTTGACCACCATTAAGTTTGATGGTTCATGTACCATGCATCAACAAGTCATTGAGATGATAAACATAGTAACAAAACTAAGGCCCATGGGATTGGAAGTGAGTGAGAATTTCCTTGTGCAATTTATCATTAACTCATTACCTCTTGAATATGGTCCATTCCAAATAAATTACAACACTATTAAGGATAAGTGAAATGCAAATGAGTTGTAACTTAAGTATGATTATTCAAGAGAAAGCAAGGCTTAAAAAACAAGGAATTCACTTTAGTATTCTCATAGGTCAACAAGGAGTTGGAAAGAAACTTGAAAAGAAGAATGGAAAGGGCAAGCAAGGAGCATTAAAGATAAAAGTGTAATTTTCCCAAATCCACAATAAAGATTGTTTAAAATATAAGGCATGGTTTGAAAAGAAAGGTAAGCCTAGTGCTTTAGTTTCCAATCAAATTTGGTTGAAGTTCCTTATAATACTTGGTGGATTGATTTTGGTTGTACTACTCATGTTTCAAATATGATGCAGGGATTCCTTATGACCCAAACCACAAATCCAAATGAAAAGTTTATTTTCATTGGGAACCGAGTCAAAGCTCTTATTGAAGCCATTAGAACCTATCATTTGATTTTTGACACTATAAATCATTTAGACCTTTTTCATACTCTTTATGTCCCTTATGTTTCCCGAAATTTAGTTTCCTTATTGATATTTGATTCAAATAGATATTCTTTTAAATTTGGGAATGAATGTTTCAATTTGTTTAAACTTAATCATTTCATTTGTTTTTGATACTCTTTATGATGGATTATATAAATACAAGCTTGATAACCTTTTTATTGAGTGTCTATTTGTAGGGAAACCTAGGTCTCTTTGTTTTTTATCCCATAATTAGGTTAGACACAGGCAAAAACTTCCTAAGCTTTTCTAAATCCTATGCATAGTGGAAAATTACATTTTTAATCATAAACAAGATTTAAAAAGTGTTATAGAAAACAATATTTGAGATTTAGATGTTCTCAAATCTATTCCACATGGTGAAGATGAAGATCGTTGTCATCAAAGGTCTTGAATACCCAAGATCTTCCACTCGACGACTCTTCCTTGATCTTGACACTCAACTAGTGGGGAAGAAAAGAGGATGGAGGCTATGTCTCTTTCTTTCTGTGGAGGTGGAAGACAAAAAAGTGATAGAAATCTTAACCCTTAGGGGATATTTATAGGGATGCTAAATAGGCTTAAGTGACTTAAGCCCACATGGGCTTAGGTCACTTAATCTAGCCCAAATTGAGTTATAATTGATTAATTAACCTAATAAAGTCATCTAATTAATCAATTAGCCCAATCCAAAGACTTTGTTCACTAACCCTGGTATAACCTTGTATAGTTACCAAAATGCTTTTATGCACAAAAGTGAACCTAAAGCAAATTCAACCCTTATAAACCATGTCATCAAGGTATATGAGCTCCAATAGGGATCATTGAAATCTATAAAATAGTACTAACTCCCTTAAAATCCAATTTTGAAATTGATTCAACATCTCACTATATAGAATCAATTGCACTCTAGTACTCTATGTAAATAACAACGAGACACTATATGCTCAGGTCCATAATCTATTATCCATTTGGTTTAGTCTCCCTATGAACTTATGTCCATGGTTTAACAAGGTGAAAACTATCAACCTTTCAAGACTATCTCAATGATCCTTGAGTTACAAATCAGTCATTATGTGTTCAACTAACATATCTTAACTTTTCAAGAGTTTATGTTAAGTTTCACTTAAGGAACTATTATAACCATTGTTTACATGAATACACCTCTTTAGGATCACCTAAGAGAACACTTTATTTTAATCCAAATGTCTCTATTGAGGATACTTATTGCTATTGATTTCCACCAATAATGACCCAATCAATTGTTGGGATTGAGCCCTTAAAACCATGACATGATATAATAAAATTGGAATTCATTATTTATTTAATGATGTTCCAATTTCACTTTTATCTATCCTCATTCCATGTATTATACTTTATGAGCATTGTTGCTTGCATCTTTTGCATTGTACATGACTTAGGTGCATTAGAAGTTGTATAGAAAATCTAAGTGGTGGGTTCCTTGCAAATAGATGACTTGTTCACAACCAGTTCATGGGTCTAGGCAACCCATTAGAGGTTGTAGTGCACCACCTCCTAATTGGAGGGATGGTTAGTCTTGGTTATCGAGATGGGTTTCCTATAGTGAGTGCACTAGTGTGTATGGTTACACATTGGACAGGACCTATGGTGAGTTATGATTTAAGGCTATTAGTCATGACCTTACCAAGTTGTTTCACTGTGTTGTTTCTCAACCTTGAGAGAATATTGAGCTTGTGCTAAAGTTAGCAATAACTTTGACCTATGGGCGAGATCGTAAGCTGATCATATATTCCATGTGGATTGGGTCATTGTTGATGGAAGCCAATAACAATAGGTATTCTTAATGGAGGCACCACGATATCTCTTGGGATTAAGACAGTTGTTGGGAACCCCGGATTACTCTGTTCCCATGCCTTGGATCATGTAGGGTGCATGCAACTCTATCCTAGGTTCTCTAAATATATCGCAACATATAAACAGGTAATAAAAAACAAGAAGTATACCAAAGAAAACATAGATTTAGAGAATAAAGCCCCATACCTTTGATTTGAACGTTCCTAGATCGATTCTCATTAATGTAGATAACTCCAAAGTCGTAGTAGATCTCGTAAACCCATAATCTTCCTCCCGATAACTTGAAACTTGATTTTGGCACACTTCCAATGAGGATTAAAAAATGGTGGAAGTTATGGCTCTCAATCTCTCTGGATGGTGGAAAACAAAAGCTATAGAAACCTTAACCTCTAAAGGGTATTTATAGGGTTCCTAAGTGGGCTTAAGTGACTTGAGCTCACATGGGTTTGGGTCACTTAATCTAGCCTAAAACGGATCTTAATTTATTAATTAACCTAATAGGGTCTACTAATTAATCAATTAGCTCAATCTAGAGACCTTGTTCACTTACCCCTATGCAATTTTGCATAATTAACAAAATGCCCTTATGCACAAAAGTGAACCTAAAGCTAATCTGGCCCTTATAATATGTGCCAACAAGATATATGAGCTCAGAGCAGAGACCATTAGGACCCATAGGAACACTGGCTCCCTCATAATCCAATTCTAAAGTTGATTCAACATCCCACTACAGATAATCAACTGAACTTTAATATCCTATGTAAATAACAATGATACACCAAGTGCTTGGGTCCATGACCTACTATCCATTGTGGTTAGTCTCTCCATGAACTGGTGTCCATAGTCTAACAAGGTGAAAGTTGTCAGACTTTCAAGACTACTTCTACCATCCTTGAGTTACAAATCCTCATATTGTGTGTTCAATTGACATATCTTAGCTCTCAAAGAGCTTATGTCAAGTTTCACTTAAGGAACTACTATGGCCATAGTTTTCCTGAACACACCTTCTTAGGATCACCCAAGGGGACACATTGTCTCAATTCCAAGAGATATCATGGGCCTCTATTGAGAATACCTATTGCTATTTACTTCTATCAACAATGACCTAATTCATAGGGAATATATGATCAGCTTACAATCTCACCTGTAGGTCAAAGTCATTACTAACTTTAGCACAAGCTCAATATTCTCTCAAGGTTGAGAGACAATATAATAAAGCAGGTTGGTGAGGTCATGACTACTTGATAGCTTTAAGTCATGACTTATCATAGGTCTTGTCCAATGTGTAACCATACATACACTAGTGTACTCATCATAGGAAACTCATCCCGATAGCCAAGACCAGTCATCCCTCCAATTAGGAAATAGTGCACTACAACCTCTCATGGGTTGCCTAGACCCATGAACCGATTGTGACCAAGTCATCTATTTGTAAGGAACCTATGACTTAGATCTTCTGTGCAACTCCTAATGCACCTAAGTCATGTATAATGCAAAAAATGCAAACAAGAATGCTCATAAAGTATAATACATGGAATAAGGATAGATAAAAGTGAAATTGGAACATCATTAAATAAATAATGAATTCCAAATCTATTGCATCATGTCATACTTTTAAGGACTATATCCTAACAATAGTATGTCCCCTTGGGTGATCCTAAGGAGGTGTGTTCATGGAAATTATGGTCATAGTAATTCCTTAAGTGGTAGAGGTAAGATATGTCAATTGAATATACAATAGGATGATTTTTAACTTAAGGATGGTAGAGGTAGTCTTGAAAGGCTGATAGCTTTCACCTTGGTAGACTACGGACACTAGTTCATGGGGAGACTAAACACAATGGATAGCAGGTCACGGACTCGAACACTTGGTGTCTTGTTGTTATTTACATAGGATACTAGAGTTCAATTGATCCTCTATAGTGAGATGTTGAATCAACTTTAGAATTGAATTATGAGGGAGCTAGTATTCCTATGGGTTCCAGTGGTCCTTACTATGAGCTCATATACCTTGTTGGCATGGGTTATGAGGGTTAGATTGGCTCTAGGTTCACTTTTGTGCATAAAAGCGTTTTGGTAATTACATAAGGTTGTATAAGGGTAAGTAAACAAGGTCTCTGAATTGGGCTAATTAATTAATTTGTAGGTCCTATTGGGTTAATTAATCAATTAGAACCCATTTTGGGTTAGATTAAGTGACCCAAGCCCATGTGGGCTCAAGTCACTTAAGCCCACTTAGGAACCCTATAAATACCCCCTAAGGGTTAGGGTTTCCATGGCTATTGTCTTCTACGATCCAAAGATATTGAGAGTCATAGCCTCTACCCTCTTTTTCTCCCCACCAAAAGTGTGCCAAGATCAAGGTTCGAGTCATCGGGTGGAAGACTTTAGGTTTATGAGACTTCCGCTATTTCGATCTTCATTTTCACTATGGGGATTTGATTTGAGAACATCCAAATCTAAGGCATGGATTTCGTTAGAACTTTTTGAATCCTTTTAAAGTATAAAAATTCTATTTTTCCATTGGGCATAAGATTTAGAAAAAGGTTAGGATAGTTATGCATGTTCCTAACCTGATCTGGACTTGGGAAATGGAGAGATTCGGGTTTTTCCCTTCATCAATATGGAATAATATAAGATCAACATACGATCTCGCCTATAGGTCAAAGCCATTGCTAACTTTAGCATAAACTCAATATTCTCTCAAGGTTGAGAGATAACATAATGAAGTAGCTTGATGAAGTTATAACTATTTGATAATCTTATGTTATGACTCACTGTAGGTCTTGTTTAATGTGTAACCATATACACTAGTGCATTCACCATGGGAAAATCATCCTAATGGTAAAGACTAGTCATCCCTCCAATTAAGAAGTAGTGCATTACAACCTCTAATGAGTCCTATGAACTGAAAATGAACAAATCATCTACTTACAAGGAACCCATGATTTGCATCTTCTATGCAACTCGTAGTGCACTCAAGTCATGTACAATATAAGATATGCAGACCAAAATGCTTTAAAAAATATAATGCATGGAATTAGGATAGATAAAAGTGAATTGGAAATTAATAAATGATAAAATCCACAAGTTTATTACATCATGTCATGCTTTCAAGAGCTTTGTCCTAACAATCTTCCACTAGCCCTCAAAGCATCATGACTTTAAAGCAACTAGCTACACATCATGCCTTTAAATTTTGATATAAAACAATATAACCTAAAATATATACGTGTCAGCAAGATGTGGTATTATTTTTTGTTAGGTTTGTATTTTGGAACTCTACCTTTTAAATTTTATCTTTATTTTTTTAAAATAAAAAAAAATTGATATAAAACAATAAAACCTAAGATATATATGTGTCAATGAGACATGGTATTTGTTTTTGTTAGGTTTGTATTTTGGAACTCTACCTATTAAAATTTTCTCTTTAATTTTTTTTTATTCATGAAAAAACTAAAAAGTATTGTCCAATGCGAAGTAATCAATTGATGTTACCTATGTGTTAGGACATTGATTCTTGTTTATATGTTGGCAATTTTGTTTCAATATATGTTTGGACTTAGAAGTCTTTTTAGACTTACTTTCCATTGAAGATCAAGGGTTGTTGTTTGTCCAACCAGGAAGTCACATACGTCTAAAAAGGTTTAGTTTATGGCATATAAAGGTTTATTTGAGGTATAAAAGGTTCAGTATCATTTTAGAGCTTAAAAGGTTTTTAAAAAATGTTTTTTCAAAAAGTAAAGACCACTTAAGCGGTTAGAGTGCTCAAGCGGTTAATCCCACTCAAGCGGTTGGAGCACTCAAGCTAGTAGTCTAAGTCCGCTCAAGTAATCATGATAGTCCTGCCGAGTTTAGAAATGTATTTTGAATGAATTTCAATCCAACTCTAATTTAGAAACTTATGATACTGAAATCCTTCTAGATTTTTCCTATAAATACCTCTTTTATAATCCTTTGAGGGTTAGAGAATTGGGTTAAAAGATTAGAGATCGTAGAGATCTAATTGTTAAAGACCTTTCATTCTTTATAGGTACTCTTTGAGAGGAAAACCTAATTTGCCACACCATTCCCATTCTTTCATTCAAGAATTCAATTATTTGAATTGTTGGTTGAAGACCATAATCCCTTTCAAATGATCAAAGGATCTATGTGGGAGCAATAAGTAGTTGCTATGTCCTAGACATGTATCAAGTTGTAGGTACTAGAGAGTAAGTCTTTAGGGTAAAGCAGTCAAGTAAATCTATGTGACTTGATTTCAAATAGTGGATTTTGATTGATAGGTTTTAGACCTTTATCTCCATAGTTTGTGGAGGTTTCTTACCTAAAAATCTTGTGTCTCATTATCTATTTCTTTGTATTTGATGTTATGTTTGAATTGCTTAGAATAGGTTAATTTGTTTTAACCTAATATCTTACAGGACAATCTTAAAAGATTCATATTTATATTTATTCATGCTTATATTCTGATTGAAGACATTGAATTGGTTGGTTAATTTGTTATTGAGGTTACTGGGATTGTTGTTGAGTTTGTTAGTTTGGTTATTATGGTGGTTATCATTATTATTCCTAAAATACTTCAACATATATTATTAATTTTAGATATCAATTAACCATAAAAATAAGATTTTTATTGGGGTAAAATCCTATTTGAATATCCAAGTTATCCTTATAATATTTTGGATAAAAAAAAGTGATCATAATTTACAAATAATTTTTTTTTAAATTTTAAAATCACTCATTTATTCCCTCTCGATGTTCTTTATTGGACTTTCAATTATTCAAGGGGTATTCAGAGCAATACCTATATTTTTTTCACCATGTAATAGGCCACACAGATTATAATAATACCATGCTAGCAGGACCCAACTTTGCTACCACCAAGTCAACCCATTTATAGTCAAATGGTTTAGGCCCACATGGTAATTTCTGGTCCATGTGGATTCCTAAGAAAATTGAAGAAAAAAAATGAAATTACTGACAATAAAGCCGCAAGCTTGATGGAGAATTAATAACGTACCTAAGTATGGAACATAAATTAGGGCAGAAAAGTGGTCGTTGTAGTGGTGCCCTTTTGTTAGTAGAAAACCCAAATGAGTGAGTGGAAAAACGTTGATGATAATATGGTTGTTTTGAGGTTCAACCATTATTGAAAAAAAAAAAAAAGAATAATACTAGATTTTGTGTTTGTTTGTTGAAGCTTTTTATGGCTCTGACACCATAAAAGAATAAGATTTGAATGAATAACATGTTGTATTTTTCATATATATATATATAGGAATAATGCTAGATTTTTGTGTTTGCTTATTGAAGCTTTTTATGGCTTTGACACCATAAAAGAATAAGATTTGATAGATATATATATATATATATATATATATATACTGAAGTTAGTTTTGTAATGTTTCGTAATTTCTAAAATCTTTTGCCTAAAATGCACGAAAACAAACTTCAACACAAATGCAATTATAAATTGGTTCCTATAGACATTAACATATTGATGGGTTTTGTTATTCATGTTTTTAGTTTGTAAAAAAGTCGTTAGCTAACAAGATGGATATATTGCAAAGATCATCCTGAACTTGGTCATTGTGTTCTTGGCAAAAATGATGATTCAAATGGTGAAAAATATTGGACATTTTGTACAATGGAATGTTCAAAAGGAGGCATTTGTAAAAAATTATATAAGGTCCTATTTATCATTGTTAAAGAGTTTGATAATTGTGTGAACTGACTTTTCATTAAGAAACAAATCGTATAAATAATACATTGAAGCAAAACAGAAAAAAATAACTATATCTTATATTTCAACAATATTCAAGCTGACTTATTCTTAAGGAATACTAATAGAAAGATATTTGGAAGACTACATTCAAAATACAATTGCAGTTGGAACTGCTAGAGTTGATATAAACCAGAAATTGTGACTACTTCTATATGCCCCCTCAAGATAGGCCACGAGTAGAGAGGCCAATCTTGTCCCGTAACAGTAGAAATTGAGAAGTAGCCAGTGGCTTGGTGAGAAGATCGGCAAGCTGATCAGCAGAGGAGACATGAGCAACTCGAAGGAGACCAGACTGAACTTGATCTCTAATAAAATGATAATCAATAGCAACATGTTTCATGCGAGAGTGAAAAATAGGATTGGAACTTAATTGGGTAGCACCAACATTATCACAATAGACAACTGGAGAAGTGGTTAAGCTAATACCAAGTTCTAAAAGAAGAGAACCAACCCAATGAAGTTCAGCAGCAGTAGCAGCAACAGAACGATATTCTACTTCTGTGGATGAGCGAGCAACAGTTTGTTGCTTCTTCAAACTCCAAGAGACAAGGTTCCGACCAAAATAAACAAGATAAGCACTGGTGGAAGAATAATTGTCTTTATTACCAGCCCAGTCCGCATCTGAAAAGGCATGAAGAGAATCAGAGAAGCCATGAAGAGTGATGGAAGAATCACGATAGAGAAGGAGCCCCTTGTCTAGTGTGCCACATAAATAGCGTAAAATACGCTTAACAAGGACCCAATGCTCAGAGGTAGGTTGATGCATAAATTGGGCCATTCTATTGACTGCAAAGGAAATGTCTAGACGGGTTAAGGAAAGATATTGCAAGCTACCAAGTGCTGCACGGTATGGTGTGGGGTCGGAGAGAGGGGTGCCTGAGGTTAAGGAGATGGCTGTTGAGCTAGTTGGTAAGGGGGTGAGAACAGGTTTTGCATCAGCCATATTGGTCCGTATGAGTAGGTCTTGAATGTATCTTCTTTGGGATAGCAGAATACCAAGACGGTGAGGGACAACTTCAACTCCAAGAAAGTAAGAGAGTGGACCAAGATCTTTTAGAGAAAACCGTTAAGCCAGATAGTCAACAAACTGTGAAACAAGAGTATCACTGCTGCCAGTTAGGATAATGTCATCAACATATACAAGAAGATACACGACATGGTTGCTGTTGCGAAGAACAAAGAGAGATATATCTGAGTGTGAGTTCTTGAATCCGGAAGTGAGCAAAAACTGACGTAACTCGTGATACCAAGCTCGGGGAGCTTGTTTGAGGCCAGAGATGGCTTTATGAAGTTTACAAACATATGAGGGATGATCAGAGTCAACAAAACCTAGTGGTTGAGCCATAAATACATTTTCAGAGAGCCTGCCTTGAAGAAATGCATTATTGACATCCAATTGGCGAAGAGACCAACCATTACTTACTGCTATACTAAGCACAAGTCTCACTGTGGTAGGCTTGACAACTGGACTGAAAGTTTCATGGTAGTCCACACCCAGTCTTTGATGAAAGCCCTTGGCTACAAGGCAAGCTTTGTACCTGTCAATGGAACCATCAGAGTTTCTTTTAATACAGAAAATCCATTTGCAACCAACCAGATTAGTAATGTCTTCAGGTGGAACTAGTTCCCAAGTTCCATTACGAACAAGTGCATCATACTCTTCGGACATAGCTTGACGCCAATTCTGATCTTTAAGAGCTTGGGAGATAGATGTAGGAGTAGTGGTTTGGAATGTTGGTTTGTGGTGTGAAGGTTGAGTTTCTGAATTGGTTTGGTGATGTTATTCTTGGCTCGGGTAGTCATGTGGTGTTGAGTGGGAGGTGGGACTGGGATTTGTGGTTCGGTGGTTGTAAGGGAAGGTTGAGGAGATGGTTGGGGGGCAGAGGAAGCCTGAAGTGGGGACGGGGCAGTTGGTAGTGAAGTAGTCTCGAACAGAGGCAGTCCTTGAGAGCTAGCTGCAGATGGAGTGATGGCTTCCTGCTGGGATGATGTGGGAGTAGAGACAGAAAGGACAGGAGGAATCCAAGTAGATATAGTAGTGGAATTGGGACGTGGAAGAGTGGTGTGTAGTGAGGTGTATGGAAAGACTGATTCAACAAATTGAACATGGCGAGAAACATAAATTTTCGAGGTGAAGGAGTCAAGGCAGAGATAAGCACTCTGAGATAAAGAGTACCCAAGGAACACACATGGTTTGGAGCGAGGAGTAAGTTTGTGGGAAGTATATGGGCGAAGCCAAGGATAACACAAACAACCGAAAAATTTTAGTCTAGAATAATTGGGACTTTGGTGAAAAATTAATTCAAAGAGGGAGGACAGATTAAGAGTGGTGGTTGGAAGTCTGTTAATGAGGTAAACAGCAGTAGCAAAGGCATGAGGCCAGAAGGTGTTTGGAAGTGAAGCATGAGAGAGTAAGGTGAGACCAGTTTCAACGATATGGCGGTGTCTTCTTTCAGAGTAGCCATTGTGTTCAGGGGTATGTGGTGGAGTGGTGAAGTGGGAAATGTCGTGAAGAGAGAGATAATCTTTGAGGACCATATATTCGCCTCCATTATCAGAGTAGAGAGTGATAATTTTTTTAGAAAAATAATTTTCCACAATGGCCTTGTACCGTTTGAAAACTTCCTGAACTTCAGATTTTTTTTTTAGGAGGTAGAACCAAATGTATTTTGTGAAGTGATCAACAAAAATAACATAACAGTTGAAACCATCTTGTGATAAAACGGGAGAAGTCCATACATCAGAAAAAATTATTTCAAGAGGATTTGTTGAGTGAAGAGATGAAATGGAGAAAGGAAGCTTATGACTTTTATTGCTAAGACAAGCATTACAAGAGAATTCTTTTGGTAAAGG
>JAAKHE010000810.1:9350-45307 GCA_011039315.1 Vitis labrusca | reverse complement strand
TTTCTTAAATAAAAGTTGTAAAATTTTGTTTTCTTAATAAATTGAAAGTTGGTTCCTGTAATTAAAATAAATAAATCCCCTTTTCCTTGTAAAAATCACTTTTCCAAAAATAGAATTGATGTTCCATTATAATTGTGGAATCTTGTTTTTTTTTTTTTTAATAAAGTGTAAACCAAAATCATTTCTTTGTGAATAGAATATCAAATTGAAACTTTTCTCTTTAATAAATTTGAATTCGATCAAAATTCTTTTAATAAAATCAAGAAAAGTCTTTTTTTTTTAAATTAATTTTGGATGTGAATAAAAATATAATATTTTGTAAATAAAATGAAACTTTGTGAATAAATAAGTTTGAAATATTTAATTTGGAATTGTTCCCTTTGTAAATAAAATTCTTTTGAACTTCCTTTGAAATGTTGTAACTTTAACTAGTAATTAAATTTCATTTTGTGCATTTCATGTTCATTAATTATGTACTCTCTTGTGTACTCTTTATCTCACCTCATAACTTATATGTATCTTGTTATTTTTTATTGGTATCCTCAGTTAATTAATCAATTGTCATGTTTCCCTTCATTCACTTAGTAGAGACCGTAAGTATATGGGCTTACAAGGGTGCTACGGCTTAATTACCGTACTTTCTCAATAGGTAATTTGATCCCCGGACCTAGACTCAAGTTTTTCAAAGATATGTTTTTCCAAATAATGAGTCATTTTTGCTTAGGGTTTTAGTTATTTTATTTTATTTTCTTTTAAACAAATAAAAATAAAAGGCAACTCCAAATCTTCATAAAATACATGTTTTTCACTTTAAAAATGTGAGTCTCGCCATCGAGTGAGGGCGCACATGAAAATGGCGAGTCCACAGTCGAGGGTTTGATATAGAAATGTGGTGTGCTGGATTTCCATGTTTGTGGGGTGTGTACAAAATGACTGCTTGAAAGAAAGGTTGGTGTTGTTTCATAGGATGAGAGAGGGTTTGGTGGAAGGTAACCAATTTACTATGGGAAGATTAGTCACCACCATGGTTTGAAATATCGATAAATATGGATAGATCGATATTGGATTTTACGGATATATTGGAGAAATATCGATAAATATTTTGATAAAAATATGGGTGAGATAATTCAAAATTCATGAAAATATTTGGAAAAACTCCAAAAAATATATAAAATAAATAAAAATACACATATTAAAGTTATTTTGTGAGTGTAATTGACACAAGTATGACTAAGAAGAAAAATATCTATAAGTAATGATATATCAGTCTTAATATATAATTTATTATTTATCTTATCAAATTAATTTTAATTTATAAAATATTAGAACTTCATTTTTTTTTTTTTTACATTTTAGTTTTTTTTAATAAATTTATGTTTTTAATATTTTAAAATAAAGACATTTAAAATTAAAACAATAAATATAAAAATTTAAAAGTAAAGTGATAGTATTTTTTAGAATATGATTAATGAGATAAATGATGATACATTTAATATAAAAATTATAATTTATTTAATTCAAATGCATTCAATAATGTAAAATAAATGATGATATATATATAATTTTTTAATATTTATATTTTTTTATATTTAATTATCATATAAATTATATAAAAAAAAGACTTGTTAAATAATTATAATGTTGGTTTTTATATATTTATCAATCAATTAAATAAAATTTAAAATAAAATAATTAAAATTATTATTTTTAATAATGAACTTTAACATATTTAAATTGAACATATATTAACAAAGGACATCTTATCCCAATGGTAGCCTGGGCTTGAATCCAAGCCTTTTGGCCTCCCTCATGATGCACAATGGCCAAAAAAAAATGTGCAGGTTGACCGCATGGGTAGATCAGTTGATGGTCTTGGCATAAAACTTGGATTGGAAGATGTAACTTTTGAAAATGCTCTTGTGGACATGTGTGCAAAATGCCACATAATTGGAGATGTTCGTTATGTAACCAAAATAGTTTTTGATAAGGATGCAATTTCTTGGAATTCAATCATCTCATGATACACTCAAATTATTTTTATAAAATTAATAATTTTATGTAATAAATTTAATGTATAACAATAATTAATATATTATTTATAAACAATATTATAAAAGTATAAATTATATTAACCATTAATCATCCTTTTCTTTTTTTGAGTTAGAGGTCTTGGAGGTGGAAATGTCCTTATCATACAAAATTAAATATTATTATATATAAAATTAGATTTCAATTAAAAAAATATTTTATATTATTTTATCTTAATTTTTTTTAAACAGTTTTTTGATGAGGATGTAATTGCTTAGAATTCAATAATGTGATGATACACTCAAATTATTATTATAAAATTAATAATTTTATGTAATAAATTTAATGTATAACAATGATTAATTATTTTTATATATCATGTATAAATAATAATATTATAAAAGTATAAATTACATTAACCATTAATCTTCCAAGTTAGAATTCTTGTTGGTGGAAATGTCCATATCATACAAAAACAAATATTATTATATATAAAATTAGATGTTAATTAAAAAAAATATATTTCATACTATTTTATCTTAAATTTTCCTAAATTAAATATATTATATTTAAGTTGTTGGAGAATCTTGACCAAAAGCTTAATTTTTTATTAAATTACTTTTTATTTTATACTTAATTAATCTAAATTAATTTTCAAGATAAAATTAAATAATTAAGTTGTTGGGATGTTTTTGGTTTGAACCATTGACTAATGTTATGATTTTTCACATTTGAGGATAAGGAGGAATAAGGGTATCTTATGGAAATATCTAACTTGTATCAAACCAACACTCTCATGATAATTGTTGATGCCTCGTGTCCCAGAGATCCTCGCAGCTGCCAAGTGGACGCGCGCTTTCAACCAAGGATGATTTCTAGTTCAGTCAATCTTGCAAAAGATGTCCGGACAGGGCGTCCAGACGCACCCTCCGATGGTTTTGTTAGCCATAGCTTAGAGGATCAATATGCTACCCTTTTTCTGAGTTAGATAGCTTACCTTTCTCTTTGCATGAGGGCCCTTTTATAATGTCAGAAGCTCTGCTTCCCTTTAATGGCGGGAAGGCTTTTTGGCTTGACATGATATCCCTGAGGTGATGGCAGAATCATCATCACCCTGCAAGCAGCTGTCAGAAATCGTGGGAGGTGACTTGCATTCCTGTCATTTCGCTCTACAGGCGGCAGAATGCGGGCTGTGACAGGTTGTCTGAGGTGACTCAGCATGGCTTGCGTTTTTCGGCCAATGATCTGGATAATGTATCCGGATAAAGTCCGGGTAGAATATTTGAGAGTGCCGTGTGCCTCCCTGGGGGGAACCCGGATAGAGCTGGCGTGCCACGTGTCGCCTGGGGAATGCTGCGCGGGATTGCCATGTGGACGTCTGGGGGGTTCCCTACAATGCCCCCCTTTTAACCTAGCGATTTTGCCCGGGCAGAATGGGCGGGTTAAAAATGATAGTTTTGAAGTTTTGGTTGCTTTTTGGGTTTATTGTGCCACGTGGTGCTGCGGAGGCGAAAAGAAGGAAGAGCATTTATGGCGAGCCGTCGCTCTTAGGAATTCCCAGGCGGCATGTCGTTTCAATAGCAGCGCGGCTGGGCGTTTGGAATACCGAGGGGCTGTCTCCCTTTAAATAGTGAACCCAGCCCCCGCAACTGCATTTTTTCCTTCTGTATTCTTCTTGTTCGTGTTTTCCTTTCACTTCTCTGCGTATTCGCACCTGTGAGTGAGGGTCGCCTTCTAGGGCTTTTGCTAGCGACATTCCTGTCATGAGGGTGACTGTATCGCGACCTTCATTCTCGTTTGCGAGTTTGCGCTAGGTACGTTATGTATTTCCATCTTCTCTCCTTGGGTTTCTTTTTTATTTTCCCTTGCTTGTTGGGTAAGTTGCTTGCTATTGAGGATCAATGTTGGTGTTTAGGGATTTTTAGGGGGTTTTGCTTTCGTTTTGGGCCCGTTGGGGCTCTTATTGCCCCCCTGTTGCCTTTGCGGGTGACTAATCCTCCTTTGGGGTAGAGTCAGGGGTTAGGCTTGGGGTGTTGGCTATTTTAGGCTTTTTGGGCGTTTTTGATAAGGATGCAATTTCTTGGAATTCAATCATCTCATGATACACTCAAATTATTTTTATAAAATTAATAATTATATGTAATAAATTTAATGTATAATAATAATTAATATATTATTTATAAACAATATTATAAAAGTATAAATTATATTAACCATTAATCTTCCTTTTCTTTTTTTGAGTTAGGGGTCTTGGAGGTGGAAATGTCCTTATCATACAAAACTAAATATTATTATATATAAAATTAGATTTCAATTTAAAAAATATTTTATATTATTTTATCTTAATTTTTTTTAAACAGTTTTTTGATAAGGATGTAATTGCTTAGAATTCAATAATGTGATGATACACTCAAATTATTATTATAAAATTAATAATTTTATGTAATAAATTTAATGTATAACAATGATTAATTATTTTTATATATCATGTATAAATAATAATATTATAAAAGTATAAATTACATTAACCATTAATCTTCCAAGTTAGAATTCTTGTTGGTGGAAATGTCCATATCATACAAAAACAAATATTATTATATATAAAATTAGATGTTAATTAAAAAAAATATATTTCATACTATTTTATCTTAAATTTTCCTAAATTAAATATATTATATTTAAGTTGTTGGAGAATCTTGACCAAAAGCTTAATTTTTTATTAAATTACTTTTTATTTTATACTTAATTAATCTAAATTAATTTTCAAGATAAAATTAAATAATTAAGTTGTTGGGATGTTTTTGGTTTGAACCATTGACTAATGTTATGATTTTTCACATTTGAGGATAAGGAGGAATAAGGGTATCTTATGGAAATATCTAACTTGTATCAAACCAACACTCTCATGATAATGAAGGATAATCATACAGATGAGGATTTAAATCTTTGAACTACTTAAGATTGGAAGTGACAATTGAACTGTCAAGGTTTACAATTTTTATTTTTTATTTTTTATTTTGTGATAATAAGAGTTTTATATAATTAGAAATTAGAAGCTAATAACAAATGTCAAATCGTCATCAAGTTATATCAAAATCATGAATCTCACACTGGCAAATGGCGATCAAGGAAGGATGTAAAAAATATTTCTTTATCATGTCAACAATCAAACACTAAAATAAATAAAAATCTATAAAAATAGGGAACAATGTACCATTCCTCCATTTCTCCAGCAACCAAAAACCTAATCTGGAATTTTTGAAAGCTGAGAAAAATCAAACCTACAATTTCTTAGCAACCAAAAAATGGAAATTGAAACCAAACAATGGAAACTAATGAATAAAAATCTAAAGAAGAAAAAAAAAAGCCATCGGAAATTTAGATCAAGAAAGAAAGGTTATTGATCACCTATTTTTTTTGGTATAAGCTCATTGATCTCACCACCACATTTGAGAGCACGTCTTATTCTTTTTATTTTTTATTTATTATTTATTTTATTTTATTTTTTTATAAAAGGAAAAGATAACCTTTTAAAAGAGTCATCTTCACTAGATAAAGATATCTATTTGAAAGAGTTATGGTCATTATTTATCCTATTAATTTAAAGATAATGATGTACGTTGGTGAGAGTATGTTGCTCATAAAAACAAAATATTTTCATAGAATATATATATATATAAGGATAAGATGACCTCTTAAAAAATTCATCTTCATTTAATAAAGATGACTATTTAAAAGAGTTATCTTTCCAATCATAAAATAGAATAGTCATTGTTTATCCTATTAATTAAATATAATGACAATTTTTTTTATTTAAAAAAAGCCATAAAAACAACGTTCATTATCTTTTCTTTTTGTAGTAGTGAGAACATCGTTGAATTTGGTTAGTCTCCCACTAAGATGTTGGATAGAGAAGGTAGATCAACCAATATCATCAAGCCTAAATTGGAATGAGATAGAGGTGAAAATGAAGCAAGTGAGAATAATGCAAAAGCCACGTATTCCATTTTCAATGCCATTAATGGGAATGAATTTCATAGGATTGCTACATGCACTTTTGGGATATCCTCCAAGTGACTCATGAAGGAACTAATGTCATGAAAGTATCCAAGATTCAAATATTTGTTGGGTAGGGTTATTTCCTTCTTGTGGAGGAAAGCCTAAAGCCCAAACATTTAAGGCTTCTTAGGCCTTAATGTATAAAAGGGAAGAAGAAACCATTTTCTCTTCTTCTTCTTCATCTTTGCAGGCCTAGGAGGAGAGTAAGAAGAAAAAGGAAGAGAAAGTTAGAGAGAAAAAGAAAAAGAGCCACTGAATTTTTTGAAGTTAGAGAGAAGAAAAATGCTGATTTCTTTTCTTCTCTTTACTGTCCAGATTTCATCAAACGGCCGATCCCGCTTCGTGTGTGGTCTGATCGATCTGAAATTTGAAGGAGAGATTTTCAACTCATTGATCTCTAATCTGAACGGTGCAGATCGGATTTGGAGTTCCGGAAGGTTGTTGTTTCAGTCCATGAACAGTGCATCTTTGTTGTTGAATTTCTTCTCACCCGGGCAGTTCTGATCTTCAGCTTTGATCGAGATTAATCCGTGGTCTGATCGAGATGATTTTTGGTTAGCACGTTCTTAACTCATTGATCTTCATTTTGAACGGTGGAGATTGGATTTGGAGTTTGGAACAGTGGTGATTGGTGTCTGGGAACAGTGACTCTGTTTTGGTGAGGTCTCTCCATTGTTTTATGCAAGTTGTTTTGTATTTGCCAAGACTAATTGTCTTGAGATATGGCTGATGTAAATCTCTAGTTTCATCTAGAGAGAATTGTGTAACCCATTGATTATATTAGTGGAGGGTTTAAGTGGCCTAAGAGTCTCGTGGTTTTTACTCTCACATTTGGGAAGGTTTTCCACGCTAAAAATTTGTTGGTGTTCATATTCTTGTTGCATTGGGTGAATTGTTGTTACTCTATTAAATTGATTCCTATTAGGTTCTCACAAGAGAGGATAAAATCTGGTTGTGCATTGTTTGCGTTTATCCCATCAAAATGGTATCAGAGCATTGGTTCAAGATAATTTGTGCCTTGTGTAGAACAATGGAAAGCAATACAAGTAGAATGATCACTTTGAATGGTTCCAATTATCATGTTTGGAAAGGAAAAATGGAAGACTTATTGTATGTGAAGGATTATTATTTGCCTGTGTTTGCTTCTGAAAAGCCAGAAAATAAAACTGATGCAGAATGGAATTTACTTCATCGGCAGGTTTGTGGTTATATCAGACAGTGGGTAGATGATAATGTTCTCAATCATGTTAGTGAAGAGAAAAATGCACAGAGTCTATGGAACAAGCTTGAACAATTATATGCTCGAAAGACTGGTAACAATAAATTGTTTCTGATCAAGAAGATGATTAGCTTGAAGTATCAAGATGGAACTCCTATGACAGATCACTTGAATACATTCCAAGGTATTATTAATCAGTTGGCTGGAATGAATATCAAGTTTGAGGAAGAGGTGCAAGGGTTGTGGCTTCTTGGTACATTACCGGACTCGTGGGAGACGTTTAGAACTTCTTTGTCTAACTCAGCCCCAAATGGTATTATGAATATGGACTTGGTTAAGAGTTGTGTTCTAAATGAAGAAATGAGAAGAAAGTCACAGGGCTCTTCTTCACAGTCAAATGTCCTAGTTACTGAGAAGAGGGGGAGGAGTAAGAGTAGAGGTCCGAAGAACAGAGATAGAAGCAAAAGCAAGACTAACAAGTTTGCCAATGTTGAGTGTCACTACTGCCATTTGAAAGGGCATATAAAAAAATATTGTCGCCAATTGAAGAGAGATATGAAACAAGGGAAAGTGAAGGAAAAGAAGAATGACAATGGTGGTGAAGATGATCAAGTTGCCACTACCACTTCAGATTTCCTTATTGTTTATGATAGTGATGTTGTTAATTTTGCTTGCCAGGAAACCAGTTGGGTGATTGACAGTGGTGCCTCCATCCATGCTACACCTCGGAAGGATTTCTTTACATCCTACACATCCGGTGATTTTGGAAGTGTTAGGATGGGTAATGATGGCTCAGCTAAAGCCATTGGTATGGGAGATGTGTGTTTGGAGACTAGTAATGGTACTATGTTGATTTTGAAGAATGTCAAACACATTCCAGATATCCGCATGAATTTAATCTCCACAGGTAAGCTTGATGATGAAGGGTTCTGCAACACCTTTCGTGATAGTCAGTGGAAGCTCACCAGAGGTTCTATGGTGGTAGCAAAAGGAAAGAAGTGTTCCTCATTGTATTTGATGCAGGCAAGGGTAATTGATTCCAGTATCAATGCAGTGGATGATGATAGCACAGTTGAGCTTTGGCACAACAGACTCGGTCACATGAGTGAGAAGGGCTTGATGATTTTGGCTAAGAAGAATCTTCTTTCTGGTATGAAGAAGGGATCTTTGAAAAGGTGTGCTCATTGCTTAGCAGGAAAGCAGACCAGAGTTGCATTCAAAACACACCGCCATACAAGGAAGCCAGGTATGCTTGATTTAGTGTATTCTGATGTGTGTGGTCCTATGAAAACAAAAACACTTGGTGGATCTCTATATTTTGTGACTTTTATAGATGATCATTCAAGAAAGATTTGGGTGTATACCTTGAAAACAAAAGACCAAGTGTTAGAAGTGTTTAAGCAGTTTCATGCTTTTGTTGAGAGACAATCTGGTGAAAAATTGAAATGCATCCGGACTGATAATGGGGGTGAGTATTCTGGTCCTTTTGATGAGTATTGTAGACAACATGGTATTCGACATCAAAAGACACCTCCTAAGACTCCTCAGTTGAATGGGTTGGCTGAGAGAATGAATAGGACACTGGTTGAAAGAGTAAGATGCTTACTTTCGCAGTCACAGTTGCCAAGATCTTTTTGGGGTGAGGCTTTGAATACTGTTGTACATGTTCTCAATCTTACACCATGTGTTCCTTTAGAATTTGATGTTCCGGATAGAATTTGGTCAAATAATGAAATCTCTTATGATCACTTGCGTGTCTTTGGATGCAAGGCTTTTGTGCACATTCCGAAAGATGAGAGGTCTAAGCTTGATGCTAAGACAAGACCTTGTGTATTCATTGGCTATGGTCAGGATGAGCTTGGTTACAGGTTTTATGATCCGGTGCAGAAAAAGCTTGTAAGAAGCCGAGATGCTATGTTTATGGAAGATCATACCATACAGGACATTGAGAAGACTGATGCAACAGAGTTTCAGTATAGTGATAATCTGATTGACTTTGATCCAGTTCCTTTGACACATCTTCCTACACAGGTTGAAGATGAAGCACATGATGACCAACCTGACATTGGTGATGTTGAAACTCCCACACAAGTTGAGATGGATGATGATGTTCATGAGCAGTCACCAGTAGCAGAGGCTCCACTAGATATTCCACTCAGGAGGTCTACCAGAGACCGACATCCTTCCACACGGTATTCTGTTGATGATTATGTATTACTAACTGACGGGGGAGAACCTGAAAGTTATGAGGAAGCCATGGGAGATGAAAATAAGATGAAGTGGGTTGATGCTATGCAAGATGAGATGAAGTCATTGCATGAGAATCATTCTTTTGAGCTTGTCAAGTTGCCAAAGGGAAAAAGAGCTTTGAAGAACAGGTGGGTTTACAGAGTGAAGCAAGAAGAACACACTTCACAACCTCGTTACAAAGCTAGATTGGTCGTCAAAGGGTTCAATCAAAAGAAAGGTATTGATTTTGATGAGATTTTTTCTCCTGTTGTTAAGATGTCATCTATTCGTGTGGTTTTGGGCTTGGTAGCTAGTCTTGATTTGGAGATTCAGTAGATGGATGTTAAGACTGCATTTCTCCATGGTGATTTAGACAAAGAAATTTATATGGAACAACCAGAGGGTTTCGTACTAAAAGGGAAAGAGGATTATGTGCGTAAGCTGAAGAAAAGTCTTTATGGCTTGAAGCAAGCACCGAGGCAGTGGTATAAGAAGTTTGAGTCAGTTATGGGGAGCAAGGCTACCGAAAAACTACTTCTGACCATTGTGTATTTGTGCAGAAATTCTCTGATGATGATTTTGTTATATTATTGCTCTATGTTGATGATATCTTGATTGTTGGCAGGAATGTTTCAAGAATTGATAACTTGAAGAAGCAGTTAAGCAAATCCTTTGCCATGAAGGATTTAGGGCCAGTAAAGAGAATTCTTGGCATCAGAATTGAGCGGGATAGAGCATTCAAGAAGCTATGTATGTTACAAGAGCAATATATTGAAAATGTGCTTGCAAGGTTTAACATGAGCAAAGCAAAAGTGGTTAGTTCTCCTCTAGCTAGTCACTTTAAGCTAAGCAGCAGACATAGCCCTTCTACAGATAAGGAGAAGGAAGACATGAGAAGAGTTCTGTATGCCTCAGCAATAGGAAGTTTGATGTATGCCATGGTATGTACTAGACCAGACATAGCTTATGCAATTGGTGTTGTTAGCCGTTTTTTATCGAATCCAGGAAGACATCATTGGGAAGCAGTCAAGTGGATTATGAGATATTTACGAGGCACTTCCAAGTTGAAACTCACTTTTGGAGGTGGAAAACCAATACTTGTTGGATACACTGATTCAGACATGGCAGGGGATGTGGATAATAGAAGGTCTACTTCAGGCTATTTGATGACATTCTCAGGAGGTGTTGTGTCTTGGCAATCGAGACTACAAAAATGTGTTGCACTTTCTACAACAGAGGCAGAATACATTGCAACAGCAGAAACATGTAAAGAGTTGTTGTGGATGAAGTGTTTCATGCAAGAGCTCGGGTTTAAACAACAGCGCTATGTGGTATGCTGTGATAACCAAAGTGCTATTCACCTCAGTAAGAATTCTACCTATCATGCAAGATCAAAACACATTGATGTGAGGTATCATTAGATGAGAGATGCTCTCAATGACAACTTGTTTGAAATTGAGAAGATACATACAGATAACAATGGCTCAGATATGTTGACAAAGACACTACCAAGGGAGAAGCTTGGAGTTTGTTGTTCCATCGTTGGGATGGTGAGTCCCTCCACATAGTCAGAAAGGGGGAGATTTTTTGGGTTGGGTTATTTCCTTCTTGTGGAGGAAAGCCCAAAGCCCAAACATTTAAGGCTTCTTAGGCCTTAATGTATAAAAGGGAAGAAGAAACCGTTTTCTCTTCTTCTTCTTCATCTTTGCAGCCCTAGGAGGAGAGTAAGAAGAAAAATGAAGAGAAAGTTAGAGAGAAAAAGAAAAAGAGCCACTAAATTTTTTGAATTTAGAGAGAAGAAAAACGTTGATTTCTTTTCTTCTCTTTACTGTCCAGATTTCATCAAACGGCCGATCCCGCTTCGTGTGTGGTCCGATCGACCTGAATTTGAAGGAGAGATTTTCAACTCATTGATCTCTAATCTGAACGGCGGAGATCGGATTTGGAGTTCCGGAAGGTTGTTGTTTCAGTCTATAAATAGTGCATCTTTGTTGTTGAATTTCTTCTCACCCGGGCAGTTCTGATCTTCAGCTTTGATCAAGATTAATCCGTGGTCTGATAGAGATGATTTTTGGTTAGCACGTTCTTAACTCATTGATCTTCATTTTGAACAGTGGAGATTGGATTTGGAGTTTGGAACAGTGGTGATTTGTGTCCGGGAACAGTGGCTCTGTTTTGGTGAGATCTCTCCATTGTTTTATACAAGTTGTTTTGTATTTGCCAAGACTAATTGTCTTGAGATATGGTTGATGTAAATCTCTAGTTTCATCTAGAGAGAATTGTGTAACCCATTGATTATATTAGTAGAGGGTTTAAGTGGCCTAAGGGTCCCGTGGTTTTTACTTCTCACATTTGGGAATGTTTTCCACTCTAAAAATTTGTTGGTGTTCATATTCTTGTTGCATTGGGTGCATTGTTGTTACTCTATTAAATTGATTCCTATTAGGTTCTCACAAGAGGGGATAAAATCTGGTTGTGCATTGTTTGTGTTTATCCCATCAATATTAACATCTAGGTTTAGGAACATTAGGATGGATTTTCATACAAAATTCACATGTATATAGCGAATTCTAGCTTTAATCTTGGTTGTTAGGACATTGAATCTTGTTTATATGTTAGCAATTTTATTCCTCTTATATTTGTCCATAGAAGCCTTTTTAGATATTGACGTGTTCTCCAATGAAGATCAAAGGTTGTTGTTTGTCCAATCAGGAAGTCATAAATAGGTCTAAAAATGTTTGACTTATGGCACATTAGGTGTTGTTGAGGTATTAAGAGGATTAGTTATATTTTGAACTTAAAATGATTTAAAATTATATTTTTAAATTGAGCAAGACTGGTCAAATGGCTTGGAGCACTCAAATGGGCCTCACTACTCAATCGCTCGAGGCACTCAAACGGTCCATAAGTTGGCTCAAGTGGCATTCAATTTCTACTGAGATTTTCATATAATTTCAATTGAAAAACCTTCCAACACCGAGACTCTTTAGGCCTCTACCTTTAAATACCTCCCTTTTAAACCCATATGGTGAACACACACACACACACACACATACACACACACACACACATATCTCATATTATTTTAAGAAGATTTCATTTAGGAGATTGTTTTAGAGATCTGAGAGAGAAAACCTGAAGTGTCACACCATTCCCGATCTCTCATTCAAAGATTAGATATTTGAATCTTGGTTTGAAGACCTTCGTCCCTTCAGAGGGGTTAAAGGATCTACTAGGAAGTAATATGAGGTTAATGTGTCGCAAATGTAAATCAAGTTGTAGGTACTGAAAAGTAAGCCTTTAGGGAAAAACAATCAAGTAAATCTATGTAACTTGATTTTGAATAATGGATTTAGATTATTTTTCTTAGACCTTGTGCTTTTTTATCTCTACAGTTGGTGTGGGAGTTTTCCATGTAAAAAATCATGTGTCTCATTGTCTATATGTCTATATATTTGATATTCGATTTGAATTGCCTATTATTGGTTGAATTGATTATCCCCAATATCTAGCAGGATATCCCTAAAAAGTACAAATAAGTTTTTTTTTATATATTTCAAGATTTTAGGTATAACCCATTTAGTTATTTGAATACTCTTAATATATCTTGGGATTAAAAGAATTGGGTATAATGTATAAACATTTATTGAAAATTTTAAAATCACTCATTCACTCCTCTTTTGGGTGTTCCCTATTAGACTTTCGATTTTTCATCCATGAACTCATCTCTAACTCTAAAGTGGTAAGAATTTTTTTGAGATATCTTCTATAGAGATTTAAAGCAAAAGCGACCACCATTGAGGAGTCTAAAGATGTGGATTCATTAAAGATAGATGAATTTGTAGATTCTCTTCAAACATTTGAGATGACCTTTGAATCACCTAGGAAAGGAAATGGAGTTGCTTTGAATGCTATTAAAGAAGAGTCCCTGATTTCAAAAGTGAAGAAGATGAGAAAATGTCAAATGGAGAATTACAAGGTTTGCTAGAAAATTTAAGAAACATATGAAATTCAGAAAATATAAGAAGAAATCAAATAATGGTAAAAATAAAATAAAATAAAATTGGAGGAACTCAATTGGAAAAGAGAAAAGGTGGAGAAATGTGTAAAAAATGAGTTGGAAATTGAGTGTTTTAAATGTGGAGGAAAGGTCACTTTGCATTTGAATGTCCCTAAAAGAAAATGAACAAAAAGGTCATACAAGTTACTTGGAGTGACTCTGAGTCTAATCAAACAAGTGCAAATGAATCAAATGAATAGGATAATGCATCAACTCCATCACCTTTGTGATAAGTGTTAATGAAGAACCTCCCTTAATGGAAGTCTCAAGTGAGCGAAGTAAGTCAAGTGACTTTAATGATGATGACATGAGCTTTGACACAACTTATGAGACTTTGTATATGGAGTGCTTGAGCCTTAAATAAGAACAAGTCAAGTGGAAGGCTTCTAAGAAGATTTTAACNGTGACATGGAAGCAATTGAACTAATAAACTGAATTTTAATAACATTTAAACTAAAAGATAAATTAAAACTAAACTAAAAGAAATTATGAATTTCCTAATTGAGAACAAAAATAATGCTAATCAAAATTCTAAATTTTTAACTATCATCGCAAATTATCTAAACTCAAAAAAAAAAAAAAAAAAAAAAAAAAAAAAAAAAAAAAAAAAAAAAACTAAAGAGTGAAAATCAAATATTTAAGGATGAGTCACATCCTAGTTTTAAAAGACTTAATGATTTGATCAATTCAAGGTGTAAATCATCTAATAAAATTGGCTTAGGATTTGTTGATGGAAATACTACTACAGGTAGTGGTAAAACAATTTTTGTCAAGCCTTGTAGAGAAGAACATCCTAAGAAAACTCATTCTCAAACCAACTTTTTCATTACACTCGTTATGGAAAAATGGGACATACTTTTCATAAATGCTATGCAAGAATGCTTGATAATTTTCAATGAAAATTGAACAACCTAATGAATGAATATCATACATGGAAGAATAGGTTATTGAACGAGAGCAAGAAAGTGTCCAAAAGGGATTCAAATGTCCCTCATCATGGTGGATTCCAAGGAAGTACTTCCAATAAAACACCATAGTCACAAATGTTAAGCAAATATGGGGTTAAAAAGAATGAACTTAAGTGCCTTGTTTTCCATACCATACTTAGAGCTAGTGAGTCACATTCATGGTACTTTGATAGTAGTTGTTCATGCCATATGTGTAGACCCTCGATTTTTTTCTCATAGTACATGTTATTTCATACTTGTTTTCCTTCACGTTGTACTCCCTTGTAGTACACAATTAGTATCCCTTATTGTTTAGTCGTTCATCACTCCATAATGATCCACCTAGTACCTAGTTTATTATAGACTCTCAATCCACTTTTGGAGGGAGTTTTTGGATGTATAGTGTGATTTTAGTAGCTCCCTAGTCTCAATTTAAGAGTTTTTTTTTTTTTTATTTTTTANTTTTTTTTTTTTTTTTTTTTTGTGTTGCCCTTAGTCTTGGATTTTTGCTTTGTTTTTTTAGGGAGTTTGAGCCTGGTTTAAGGAAGTTTTTAGGGGTTTTAAAATAATGTGAGCATAGGAGAAGATGAGGATAAGTGTCTAAATCTTCCTTATCGCTTAACCTATAAAAGGGGTCTTTGGAGTCTCATTTGGGGAGGGTGGGGGTTCGTATGCATTTTCTTGGAGAGGAGGTTATTCTTCCAAATTCTCTTGAGAGGATTTGGTGAATTTTGAAGATCTTCTTGCTTGGAGGAGAAGAAAGACATACAAGAAGTTAAGCGAACCCTGCTTAAGTGGAGGATTCCAAGTAAGACCATTGTTAATTCCATGTTTTTCATTATCATTTACTATTCTTCTCCTTCTTTCTTATGATTCTAAAGACTATTTGTTGCTTAGGTGTAAATATTGGAAGCTATAAATTAAATTATTGATTCTTATTTGCGATATATGCTTGTTCTCTACTATTCATCTATTGATTCACTATGTTTTCTTGAAAATTGTTTTAATCTAAGACTAATCTTGTTGTGCAGTGGTTTTGAAATTCACTTTAAATTGGTTTTAAAGTGTCTTTGAGAATAGTTTACCTATTTTCAAGCTCATTGATGATTTATGAAATTAGGCTTTGCTTAATTTTATTTCTACTTATTTTTCTTTTATTCTTGTTTTTAAAGATTTAGGTTTGATTTTGATTTTCAATTTTCTTTACAAATTTGATTTAAAAAATTTTCTTTAAACTTGTGTTTCAAGCATAATTCAAATATCATTTTTAGGGTACAAGTCAAGCTTCTTATCATAAAATTTGACTGTTTTTTCATGCTTGAGAAACAAGACACCTCAGATTGCACATCATGGTGCTTTCTTCCAATTTACACACTTTTTACTCACCCTTGGTTTTTTTATTTCAGTTTGCACACCTAGTAGTGTGCACTATGATGGTTAGGTTCAAATTGTGCACCTCTCAAATGTATATTTTAAGTTTGTGCACCTTCTTGCACGTTTGTGGTGTTTTGTTTTGCACATCCTTTTAGTGCACAATTTGATTTTTACCCATCTTCTTAAGTGTGAAATTTGATTTTTACCCTTTTCTTAAGTGTGCAATTTGATTTTACTCTTTTTTTAAGTGCAAAATTTGTTTTTTTTTTTTACTTTTTTTTAAGTGTGTAATATGATTTTTGCCCTTTTTTTAAGTGCATAATTTGATATTACCCTTTTTTAAGCGTGCAATTTGATTTTATCCTCTTCTTAAGTATGCAATTTGATTTTTACCATCTTCTTGAGTGCGTAATATGATTTTTACCCTATTTTTAAATGCCCAATTTGATTTTTTTACCTTTCTTCTTAAGTGTGTAATTTGATTTTTTTTTTTTAACCCTTTTCTAACGTGCACACCTGAAGTATGCAATTTGATTATGCGTAGGGTCCCCTTTAGTGCGCCATCCTTTTAGTATGCTACGTAGTCCCTTTAAGTGTGCAATCACTATTGTGCCTCCTTCTCTTGTGTGAAACCTTAGTTTTATGTGATTTTCAAAGAGCTTTCTATAGAGACCATGCTCACCCCTTGCATACCCTTCCCATGGTTGTCCAAGGCTTGAGAAAATGATATTCTTCTTATAATTAACAACTAATATGTTTATTAGCACATATAAGGCATGATTTCACATAAAAATATCCATATCCATGGGTGTTCCTTTGTGAATTTCAACCCCCTTTTCAAACTTAATATTTTCCGATTTTCTTGATTTTGGAAATATGGATAAATCTTACAACTATTAATTAAATGGGATAATCTCCATCTCTTATAAGCTTCTTTCCATGATCCTTAGAGGGTTAGGGATATGGATTAGTCCATGAAAATTAATTTAGGCATTGATAAAGCCTACATTCTTTGATTTTCAAAAATCACCCACTTGTTACCATGTTTTTAACTTTGAAAATATTTTATTAATTTTGTAATTTTTGGTTTATCTTAAAATCTTTTTTAGGCCTGGATGATGTTTTAGACTTCTTAAATGTATCAAAAAAATTTGTTTCATTGAAAAATCTTTCTTCAAGCTTATGAAATAAATTAGTTTTTCCAAGTGTCCAAATTCTGCCATGTTTTTTATACCTAGAATGTTTTTGTAAATCCGTATAAGCTTGTGGGTTTTTAATATTTTTCCTACATGCTAAACTTCTTAAATAACCTTTTAGGTTTTGGTTTCATTCAAAAATCATTTTCCAAACTTGAGATTTATTTTGTAAGCATCTATGTTATGTCTAGTACTATACATCTTGTATTAATATGCTATTTTAGTCCGTTTGTGGATGTCAAGCTTTTCTCTGCTTCTCGTTAGATTTTTGTCAAGTGGATCCATGCTTCCATTAGTAGCCATGCTAAGCTTCATGTCATGAGCTCATGTTGCTAACTCTTGAAAGGTTCTTAGTCTTATCTCTTGAAAAATATAGTATAATGCATTCCTTGGAAACAAATCTCAATAGTTAAACCTTCAATTAACCAATCCCTATAATCAAGATTTAGGTTTCTCTATCTACTGATATATCCAATAACAGGTTCATCTTTCCATTGTCGAGTATGTGTGAGTTCTACCATGCTTACATTGTGTTGCGTACTATAAAAATGATTGAGAAACTCTTGCTTAAGTTGTTCCTAATTGTCTATGGACTCGGACTGAAGATCAGTGTACCATTCAAAGGCCTTTCCTTTTAATGAGCGAACAAATTGTTTCACTAGGAGATCCTCTTGAGTGTCTACATGGTTATAGGTTTCCACAAAATGAGAGACAAGTTGTCTTGGGTTCCCCTTACCATTGATTGTTGGAATTTTGGTGATTGAAAGTCTATTAACATTCTCAAATGCTCAATTCTTAGAGAATAAGGCTTAGCATAAGTATGCGAAGATGAAACACTACCTTTGTCTTCGCTCTTAAGAGTTTCAAGGATGAGATCTTTTAATTGATTAGCAAGAATCGACCCCTCTAGAGAAACTTAAGATTCACAAGGGGTTCTTATGCTTTAGAACTCTCAACACCATGAGCAAGATTTTCTTTCAATAGAAATCTTATGGATGGATCAACAACTATTTGGCTTGATTCTTCCATACTTTTGATTTTGCTCATGAGGAGCAATTTGGGCATTCTTTTTTGTTTATGGTTTTTGTAAAAACTTCAATTTCTTTTACCATTTGAGAAATTTTCTCTTCTAATTGAATTGAGTTTGTCATCATGACTGATATGATGATATTAGAAGAAGTAATATGATCAACCGTTGTTGGTTGTGTTACTTTTAAAGTCTCACATGAAGATGCTAGCATAGATCCACTACTACATTGTCCTTTTTAGTAGAAAAATACTTTAGAGTTGCCTCTTGAGACATAGTTGGGTGTGATTCCACTTGTTCAACCATATTGTTATTCTATGCCCTTAGGAGCTCTAAGGAGATTCTTGAATTTTGTTTGGAGAAGTTGCTTTAAAAACCATGGTTGCCTTAGGGAATGAAGTAACTTTCACTCTACTTCGAGTCATGAGACTAGAGCTTGTTTCGATGCCAACTACTTTGATTGAATTAAAATGAGTGGATTTGATTCCTAGATGACTAGGTGTTTTTTTTCAAGACTCCATATGATGGAATGTAGATTTCTTGTGAGGAAGAAATGAGAGGTAGAGTTATCCCACTAGGTGTGCTAGAAATTTGAACCCACAAATTTCTTCAAATAAAGAATTTGGAGGACAAAAAATTAAAAATTAAAAATTTGAGGGTACAATCTCCAATATACCACCCAATTCTCCTTACAAAGATAGAAACATCTTTTTAAGCAATTTAATGCTTAATTTTGGATCCAAAGGGCTTTCTTTAATAAACAAAATACATCATGAAGTCTTCAAATAAAAAGAATCTTCAATTCTTCTTATCTTCCAAAAAAACTTCAATTCTTCTTCAATTCTTTTAAAATATCTTCAAATTATTCTTCAATTCTTCAAGAGATCTTTGAATCTTCTTGAAGTTTTCAAGAAATATTGAGTCTTCAAGGAATTTCTTTAGGAGCTCTTCAAATTTTCATTGTTCTTTCGAAGTCTCTTTTGGAATGAGAGGAACTCTCTATTTATAGGATTAAGAATTTGATTATAATATTATCCCTTGATTTTTTTAGAGATAATTATCTTGTGTTGTTATGATAATTATTATTTATTTTAATTATCATAATTAGTTATCTAGGATAATTATATAAATTTTATTTATTATGATAATTATCATTAATTTTAATTATCACAAATAATTAATTATGACAATTATAATATTTTATTGACTTTTTTTTTAATCAAATTATTTTATACAACATGTCAATATATTATTAGTCAATTATTGACATGTGGCAAGTAATGAGTGGACAAAAACAAAATGTCTCCCTACATGTATAAATAATTAAAAATTTTAAACTTTAATATTTTAATTGATTTAATTGATTTTTTTTTTATCAAATTACTTTATATTATATGTCAATATATTATTATTCAATTATTGACCCATGGCAAGTAATGAGTGGACAAAAATAAAATGTCTCCCTAAATGTATAAATAATTAAAAAATTTAAACTTTAATATTTTAATTGATTTAATTGATTTTTTTTTTATCAAATTACTTTATATTACATGTCAATATATTATTATTCAATTATTGAACCGTGGCAAGTAATGAGTGGACAAAAATAAAATGTCTCCCTACATGTATAACTAATTAAAAATTTTAAACTTTAATATTTTAATTGATTTAATTGATTTTTTTTATCAAATTACTTTATATTACATGTCTATATATTATTATTCAATTATTGACCTGTGGCAATTAATAAGTGAACAAAAAAAAAATTGTCTTCCTAGATGAATAAACAATTAAAAAATTTAAACACATTTCATTATTTTATCATCATTAATATTGATTGCTTTAATTATGAAAAGAATAACACAAAGATTTATCAAATTATTAGTAATTTTAATTTTATTAAATATTCAACTTTTAATTATTAAGGTAAAATAATATTTTATTATTTAAAGTTGTTTTACTATATTCAAAATTATTAGTTTTTTTTATTTATATTATTTTGATATTTATAGATAAATCATAAAATTTATATTCATTTTAAAATTTCAACAATGTATATATATTTTTTCAATACCTCTCTTTACAAAAACATATGCTTAGCCTGGTGGTCCATTTGCTCATTTTCTATAGCAAAGATTGGGAGTTGGGTCAGTCCTTGAGTTTTGAAAAAATCAAAAATAAAAAAAATTAAGGGAGTAATGAATCAAACCGGGTTATCGATTCAACAGTAAGGTAAACTAGTTTAGTGTTGATTCAACTCAATTTCAACCTAATGAGGCAAACCAAATCAAATCAAACTTTGATCGATGGTCTAATAGGTTGGTTTGATCCAATTTTCAAAACATTGTTTATTTCACAAAGCCAAACACATATGCATTACAAGAGGAGATCAAATGGTATGCTTTGAACAGTGTGCACAATTCATTTGTAAAAAGCCGAAATGGGTCAACTCTAATGTTTTTAAGATTAATTATTATCTTTATAATAATTGTCTAAATTTTAATTAATTACTCAAAATTAATCTTTTCATAATTGCATTGTTTAATTATTAAAATTAATTAATTAATTTTTTATTTGATTAATAAGAAGATTTTTTCTTTTTATGGCCCTGTATGACACATAAGTAACCATCTTAAATTTTACACCATGTACAAGAAGGACGACATGGCTACAACCACCATTTATATATATATCTTTGTGTGAATGCACTATAACCCTAGTGAGAGCCTGGTAGGTATTGTAAGGGTGTTTTAAGGATAATACAAGCTAGTTGACTAACGGTCGGCCCCCAATGTCAACTCATAGGAACACCCAAGATTAATTAATAAGGTCATGATTCATGTGTAAGCTTGTTTAGCCATGATAATACAGGCTAACTAATCTATAGTATGGTTTCCATTTTCTTTTTCTCTTTTCTATTTTAATTAATAAAGTGTGTAACCCTTTCAATTTATATCTTTATGTATAATAAAGAAAGGAAGTACAGTAAAAGATTAAAGGAAAAACAACACCAACTTTCACCAGTGATCACACCTTGTAAATTCTAAGTAAAAAATACTCAAATGATAGTTAGCAAAATCTGATTTGAAGTTATTTATGAAAATTACATCGGCTTAATTTTTAAAGCATAAACTAAAATTACTAGATGAAGAAGAATTCCTTAAAGTGGGGTTGAGATAAATTAAATCGATTTGTAGCCGACTATTTGAAAGTATTATGACAATCAAACTCCAATGAACTGGAATATGAGATTTGACCGTGAAATGGCAAAATATTATCTTTCTCATGCTCTCTTTGCTGACTCCATTTTATATTCCTAGATTACCCCTCCATCCCTCCATGTCAACTACAACCTTATCTCCATATTAGTAGGAAGCCCTCCATGTCACATGAGAGATTGAAATTTATAAAACAAAAAAATCTGAATTTGAAACCTATGAAAAATCACCCGAGCTGACAAAGAGCTGTAATTTCCCTAATTTGAAACCTTTCTTCTCTCTGATTTGGGAACATTTCTCTTTCTCTCTCTCTTGGTTTCATCACCCACACGATCCTGAGACCCATCTAAAAACTATCATATTTGAGAGAAAAAAAACCATTAATCCAAAACTCCAACTTGCATGTTTCTCTCTTGTCCACATAAAAGTGTAATGAAATGGAGCATTCCATCATAAAAATGTGCGGTTAAAAGACAATTTCAAGAGGCGCATCTGTGATTGTGAATTTACTACAGCAGCATGTACCGGAACGGAAAAATGGAACCCAAAATATTGGCTTCATAAACAAGATATCTCTTCCTGTCATTGAGTGGAATTTTATCCTAACCCCAAACCAAAATTTGATGGTAAATAATTTTTATTTATTGTTCTTTAGTTAATTTATTTGAAATAGTGCACATCAATGATTTTGGAGTCGTTGGTGGACTTGAACTTTTGTGTTAGGTTGTGGGAATTGTATTAATCCAAAATAACCATATGACCCACAAGTTGTATTGAATCTAGATGGAACTTAGAGCATATTTGGTTGGAAGTTGCACTATTATTTTGGGGACTGTATCATAGGTACTACCTTAATTGCCTTTAGGTACCATCTTAATCTACCTTAGGTACTACCTTAACCGACCTTAGGTACTACCTTAGTTAAAGTTGGGTACTACCTATTTGAAGCCTCAGACCTTCATTTATGACTCTTAGAGCATGCCATGATGTGATTATTTTGTGTGGTCAAGTGGTTCACCTTTGGTTTTTTGGGGACTGTACCACTTTAACCTACCTTAAGTACTACCTTAACTGAATTTAAGTACTACCTTAGTTAAAGTTGGGTTCTACCTATCGGAAGCCTTATACGTTCCTTTGTGACCCTTATAGCATGCCATTATGTGATTTTTTTTTTGTGTGTTCAATTGGTTCACCTTTGGTTCTTTTTACGGACTGTACCTCAAGTACTACCTTAATAGCCCTTAGGTACCACCTTAATCTACCTTAGGTACTACCTTAATCAACCTTAGGTACTACCTTAGTTAAAGTAGTGTTCTACCTATACGAAGCCTTAGACCTTCCTTTGTGACCCTTAGAGCATGCCATTGTGTGATTATTTTGTATGGTCAAGTGGTTCACCTTTGGTCTATTACAGACTGTACCTTATGTACTACCTTAATAGCCCTTAGGTACCACCTTAATCTACCTTAGGTACTACCTTAATCGACCTTAGGTACTACCTTAGTTAAAGTTGGGTACTACTTATCTGAAGCCTCAGACCTTCATTTCTGACCCTTAGAGCATCCCATTATGTGATTATTTTGTGTGTTCAATTGATTCACCTTTGTTTTTTTTTTTTTTGCGGACTGTACCTTAGGTTCTACTTTAATAGCCCTTAAGTACAACCTTAATCTACTTTAGGTACTACCTTATTTAAAGTTGGCTTTTACCTATCTGAAGCCTCGAAACTTCCTTTGTGACCCTTATAGCATGCCATTATATGATTCTTTTGTTTGTTCAATAGGTTCACCTTTGGTTTTTTACTAATTGTACCTTAGGTACGACCATAATAGCCCTTAGGTACCACTTTAATCTACCTTAGGTACTACCTTAACCGACTTTAGGTACTACCTTAGTTAAAGTAGTGTTCTATCTATTCGAAGCCTCAGACCTTCCTTTGTGACCCTTAGAGCATGCTATTATGTGATTATTTTGTGTGGTCAAGTGGTTCACCTTTGGTTTATTGTGGACTATACCTTAGGTACTACCTTAATAGCCCTTAGGTAGCACCTTAATCTACCTTAGGTACTACCTTAGGTACTACCTTAACCGACCTTTGGTACTACCTTAGTTAAAGTTGGGTACTACCTATCTGAAGCCTCGGACCTTCATTTGTGACCCTTAGAGCATGCCATTATGTGATTATTTTATGTGGTCAAGTGGTTTACCTTTGGTTTATTGCGGACTGTACCTTAGGTACTACCTAAATAGCCCTTAGGTACCACCTTAATCTACCTTAGGTGCTACCTTAACCGACCTTAGGTATTACCTTAGTTAAAGTTGGGTACTACCTATCTGAAGCCTCGGAGCTTCTTTTGTGACCCTTAGAGCATGCCATTATGTGATTCTTTTGTGTGTTCAATATGTTCACCTTTGGGTTTTTAGGGACTATCCCTTAGGTACTACTTAAATAGCCCTTAGGTACCACCTTAATTTACCTTAGGTACTACCTTAACTGACCTTAGGTACTACCTTAGTTAAAGTTGGCTTCTACCTATCCGAAGCCTCAGACCTTCCTTTATGACCCTTATAGAATGCCATTATGTGATTCTTTTGTGTGTTCAATTTGTTTACCTTTGGTTTTTTATGGACTGTACCTTAGGTACTACCTTAATGGCCTTTAGGTACCATCTTAATCTACCTTAGGTACTACCTTAACTGACTTTAGGTACTACCTTAGTTAAAGTAGTGTTCTATCTATACGAAGCCTCAGACCTTCCTTTGTGACCCTTAGAGCATGTCATTATGTGATTCTTTTGTGTGTTCAATTGGTTCACCTTTGGTTTTTTGCGGATTGTACCTTAGGTACTACCTTAATAGCCTTTAGGTATCATCTTAATCTACCTAAGGTACTACCTTAATCTACCTTAGGTACTACCTTAATCGACCTTAGGTACTACCTTAGTTAAAGTTGGCTTTTACCTATACGAAGCCTCAAACCTTCCTTTGTGACCTGTATAGCATGCCATTATGTGATTCTTTTATGTGTTCAATTGGTTCACCTTTGGTTTTTTGTGGACTATACCTTAGGTACTATCTTAGTAGCCCTTAGGTACCACCTTAATCTACCTTAGGTACTACCTTAACCGACCTTAGGTACTACCTTAGTTAAAGTTGGGTTCTACCTATCCGAAGCCTTTGACCTTCCTTTGTGACCTATATAACATGCCTTTATGTGATTCTTTTGTGTGTTCAATTGGTTCACCTTTGGCTTTTTGTGAACTGCACCTTAGATACTACCGTAATAGCCTTTAGGCACCACCTTAATCTATCTTAGGTACTACCTTAACCGACCTTAGGTACTACCTTAGTTAAAGTTGGTTGCTACCTATCCAAAGCCTCGGAGCTTCCTTTGTGACCCGTATAACATGCCATTATGTGATTCTTTTGTGTGTTAAATTCGTTCACCTTTGGACTTTTACGGACTGTACCTTAGGTACTACCTTAATAGCCCTTAGGTACCACCTTAATCTACATTAGGTACTACCTTAACCAACCTTAGGTACTATCTTAGTTAAAGTAGTGTTCTACCTATCTGAAGTCTCGAACCTTCCTTTGTGACCTTTAGAGCATGCCATTGTGTAATTATTTTGTGTGGTCAAGTGGTTCACCTTTGGTTCACTGTGGATTGTACCTTACGTACTACCTTAATGGCCCTTAGGTACCACCTTAATCTACCTTAGGTACTACCTTAGTTAAAGTTAGTTTTTACCTATTCGAAGCCTTAGACCTTCCTTTGTGACCCTTATAGCATGCCATTATGTGATTCTTTTGTGTGTTCAATTGGTTTACCTTTGGTTTTTTGCGGACTGTACCTTAAGTACTACCTTAATAGCCCTTAGGTACCACCTTAATCTACTTTAGGTACTACCTTAACCGACCTTAGGTACTACATGAGTTAAAGTTGGGTTCTACCTATCTGAAGTCTCGAATCTAGAATCCCGGGCATTACTTGTTATATTTTTAATTTTTTTGTTAATCATCACTGTTATTATCTTAAAATTTGGTACACATGTGGGAATTATATATGTCTCGTAATGTATTTTTCAATAGTTATTCCTTGATTGATTATAAAAAATTAACCAACCACAATTATGTCATCAAATTACGAACATGCAAACATACTATGTAGTATTTGTGGGTCGTAGACATGGAGTGTACGATTCTTAGGCTGAATGTAAAAAAAAAAATGTGGTCTTTTATAAGGGGTATGTTTACAAATCTTATACTTCTAGAGAGGAAGTTGTACGAGCTTGGGTGTTCTATGCACCAAGATGGAAGAGAAGTGATGAATGTTCATCAACTGGAAAACCAAAGTTTGAACTTGCAATTGATGATCAACATTCCTTGCAAAATATTTCATATACATATGTAGTAAGTTTCTTTGTTGGCTTCTTTGTAGCATGTGTTTTGCTTATTGTAATATCTAGTTTAACACGGTTTGTGGAAATGTGTTATTAATATCAATGTCTAGTAATGTATTTGTCGTAGTGTTCATAGGTACTATGTGATTATTATTATCAACTTTGTTAAATTGAAAATTCTCACTCAAACGTTTGAAGCATAAGACAATTTGTTTATTAAAGGTCACAACATAAGAGAAATTGAGAATTTTTGACACATCATAAGCTTTGGAATAAATTTTAGTTGAGATGTAAAGCTAACAACTATATCTAGGGAAATTAAATTTTAGCAAATGTTTGTTTTTTTTATATAAATTATATTTGGATAATGCAAAATTAATGTAATTAAAATTATAAAAAAAGAGAAGTAGGGCTAAGAAATTTTCTGCATCTATAATTTAATCATGGACAATAAAATGATAGGAATTATTTTGAACTTAACAAATTATGTTCCGCTTATTAACAAAAATAAATTGCCTGCAGTGACTGTATTTGGATAAATATTAACCAACATAAAAAAATTTGGTAGCTCATAGCTAGAATGCCCACATAATGTTATATAGGGTCTCTAGTTGAATCTCTTTGTACTTACAAACTCAAAATCAAAAGTCCATGTCAAGCCCCTTCATTTTCTCATCATTTCCCATAACTTTCTTACACACTTTCACTCAATTTTCAAGAAAGTTACACTTACCTAAAACTAAAAGGATCCTAAAATCAACCCAACAAACTTAAAACAAGCAATAATCAGAAACATAAACCAAACCCCATTTCAAGTTTCAACTAGCATTGCACTTATAATTAACGAAACAGACCCATAAGAAAACAAAGAAGCAAGAAAATCTAACTAGGAGTAAAAGGAATAAAATGAGATTTTGATTTCATTTTCCTGAAACATCAACCCATTTTTGAGCTTCAATGATTGCCCTACACTTGTCCAAAAGGAAGACAAGAACAAGAATCCATGGATTCAGAATTTGTCTAGGATGGCTAGGTATGGAATAAATATGAGGAGTCAAAATACTGTCAGTTCACAGTCATAATATTCAAATAATGTTTGTACTAAACCCTCTTTGTACTTTAAAGATTTAAAAATCAAAAGACTTACATGGCCAAAACCCTTGATCTCGTCCCTATGATGCACAACTTTCTCACTCTCAACCAAATTAACAGGGAAAAAAATTATTTAGGCACCATATTAACATTCATATAAAAATGCAACAAAAAACATAATGGAGTCATCTTGTCATAAAGAAAGAAAACATAAAACATATACACAACAACCAAAAAGGGTGGTAAATTCATGTTGGATTGAAGTCTGTAATTTTTGTATCTAATGACACGAGGTGCTAAACCTCAGCCAAAACTCCAGGTTTTCCTCCAGAAGATCATCAATGTTTACACATATTTTTTCTTTAGTGGCCACAACAGTGAGACACTCATCAACATGAATTTCCTTGATTTCACTCTATTCACTTTTTGTAGGCTACTTCTTCATGCTCCTTAATGCCATTGATTTTTTCTTTCCTTGTATGGATTGATTTTCTAATGACCTAGTTACTGACTCCTATTCTAGATTTAGAAATGGAATATTAGAAAACTTGGAGCTGGATTCTCTGCTTATGCTAGCATGGGCCTCTTCCTATTGTGAGGGTTTATCGTAAGTCATACTAGTGTCCCAAGTTTTACCTAGATTTGTTTGTGGGGAGATATTTTGATGTAGTGATCGAATCTTTTCGTCTTTCAAGGCATTAGCATTCTTCAGTTCCCTTATCTGTAGTGCTGATTCAAAGAAACTATCCTGGTTTTTCTTCTCTACCTCAGTGAGCTTCTTCTTCACTTCCTTGTAGCTTCGAAGAATTGAGGTATACTCATCCAATAGTATCTTTTCTTTGTGCTCTAAACCATTTAATAATAGCTGCCTCCAATTTGGTTGATCTTCTTCTACCACCCCAAATTCTGGTCCTCAATGTCTAGATTGTTGTCTACTATGTGGCCCAATTCTTGCTTCTCATCTTTCTTTTGCTCCTTTAGTTCCTGACCTTTTTTAGGAGTATTAGGAGCTTTAGCAGAATGGATGAGATCTGGAACATGCCCTTTCTCCTCTTGATTTCTTGTTTTCATGTTTTCTGAAGTCACTAAAACGTTACCTGGGTTGTATTGAGTGAAATTTTTTTCTTCAGCTTTGACGAAACTACTGTAATTTGGATTCTCATCTTTTTTCCCCTCCTCATTGGTTTCCATATCTTCTGAGAAAGCTGAAGCATTACCTTAGGAAAGCAAATCTTCATGTTCTTCGAACTTTTTTTCTGCTAAGACATTCAAAATAGCTTACTCTTTTTGAAACCAAGTCATATCCTTGGTTTCCATATCTAGCTTCACAACGTGCAATTTTTCAGAAAGATGGTCCAAAGCATAACTTGCTTCAGTCAAATGTGTTTGGAAGTGCTTGTTTTGGTCTTCCACACTCCAATTGAGACTTTGAACTCTGCTTAACTCCTCATCTAACTCTATTAGCTTGGTGCTTATTTTTTTTGTATCCTCAATCAGGGTCTCCTTGCCCTCTTCCAGAGTTCGAACGTGTGTTTGAAGCTCATCTGTCTCCAATCTTAATCTCCTTACCAAAGCAGTTTGAGATAAGATTGCAACTTCCAAAGCGATGACCTTCTCTACAAGTACATCAATCCTTTCTACCACGTTTGGTGTCGTGACAGTTGTCTTAGAATTCAATTCAAGTTGTTCCTTGATCTTTTCCCAAACAATTCCAACGCACAAACAAGGGGAGAACATAACTTACTACCATAAATTGCCTATGCTTCATCACTGAAATGCGTCAAACCCATTCCTCACATTGGACATGCTTGCATGACCTTGTCTCTAGCATTGTTTCCCTCATTCATCAACAAGTTCACTACAAGCCTTAATATGTATAGATCCATCTTGTCCTATACATCGCACACAAAAATCATAGCCTGGTATGGAATAACTTATACAAAACCAATGAATAACGTGTTGGTTGTGCTTACTTTCATGAGTGAATGTGCTAGTGTGGCCCTGTTCCAATATTGCATGTACTTGATAGCGAACATCCCACAGTCATATCTATAGCACCAATTGCATTTGACCAATCAAATACATACATCAAGTGGAAATACGACTATATTACTATCACATAGGTCATGATACAAAAATGATCACGATGAAAGTACTCTACCCATTTTTTTGCTGCATAATCTGGGGTTGCATATGCACGAATTTAAACACCTCCAATTGCCTGTGCATGCCATGTGTATGGAAGGCTTTATCAATCGCCTCAAACAATCTTCTTGTTAATGCACTTACCCCGTTACCCCTTCGTAACGGCAAAAAAGATAATATTTCTACTCCTCCTATTGGAATGTTGATAACATGGATGTGCCAATGGTTGTTGTTACACACTAGGAAGAAAAACTGCATGAGGATTGAGGACATTTCCATTAATAGGTCAGTAGGGAAAAATCAGATTTTTAATAAATGAAAGGGATATTTGGCTATGATTCCATTTTAACATGTTTTTAGTACCAACTCACAAGTTGAGAAATCGTGTCTCATAATTTCAGCATAAAAAAACATCTGACACCTGTCCTTGATTTCATGTTTTTTAGCCTTGTTGGTAAGGTTGCCCAACACCACCTGTATAAGGTTTTTTATGGCTCAACACATAGTATCCAATTAAAAATAATTGAGAAACGCAATAAAAAAGTCTTATTCAAGCCTCACTGAGAATGATGGGTCAAAGTAGTGTGATCGCGGTGGTTGTGCTTGTTTTGCATTCAGTATGCGGCAGACCACTCCTATAATCTGCATATGTACACGTGTTAATAAGCATAAAACAAAATGCATTGAATTCTTATTTAACCTCCATTGATCAAGTTGAAACATTTAACACATACCACACTATTAACCCATCGACCTCCATTCAATGAAGAAAGCTCATCCTGTGTGATGTATGCTCTATGCATATCGCATAATATCTCACTACAATGTACAAAATGCCTTAAGTCAATAGCCAAAAGTTGAAAAAATTATGGTTGCATGAATAATATATGGTGAACTAATGTGAAATACCTTGAGTCACCGTCTTCTGCTAATGCAAAATCAGCAACCAACCTTTCTTGATGGGTGATTTTAGAAAATTGTGTAAGACATTGAGACACGAAAAGGGATTTGCAAATGGTTGTAGGCTTGACAAGCCTTTTCGTTGTCCGTTTATATCTCCGCCTAGAGGTAGGGATAATCGGTTTGCTGCCACTGCCTTCTTTAGCATCAATTTCCAATGCTTTAGGTGAATCAAATTCAGCACCATAATTGGAAGGTGCACATGACTGTTAGCCAATCAATGGGAAAGCATCTACTAATGCAGTGGTGTCCTTTTCTATCGAAGAATGGGTCCTTGGTGAACCAATATAGTTTCCCATAAATTGATCATTACAAGGATGATCGTCGGTGCTTGCCTCTTCTTTGTTTGCTTTGACATTTACTGGTGCTTGTGGTGGGGGGACTGCACAACCAATTTGTCATCCTCTGGACTAGGAATGTAGTGTGGCAATGTCTTGTGCCAAAGATGAAGCAAGGCTCAGAAGTTGTTCTGATTTTCGAATCACTTATGCTTCAATGGTCTAATAGATAGGGACATGGAGTATCAATTAACAAGATCAACTATAATAATCATGGTGCTCATGTTTGTGTGTGCATTTTTCTAAAGTTATAGAGCCATGGAGTACCTTGGTGGGGTCATCGGAATGTGAGCATGTTGCTTTGTATGGAGGTGTATCCATATGTGCAGCTGGTTGTTTTGGCTATAGAACCTGCCCATACATCAAACAAACATTGATGATTGTGTTCGAAACAAAAATTAATGATTTCACCAATCTACATTTATGGAGTTGTTGAATTTGAGCATACTTAGACATGACCATAGTTTCCATAAGTCTGAATTTTAGCTGCTAAACGCTGCTTAATTTGGTCATCTATCCATGAAGCACATAGTGGGGTTCACACTTTAACTTGAACGGACAACATGTAAAACTTGGTGATATAGAAAAGTTGTGTAATGGGAAGCAAATATAAGTGAGTTAGAGTAGCCTTTTAAAGATCAACAACTTCACAAATTAATATGAAAGACGCATATGACATTCGTGTGAAACGAGTGATAACGCACTACCCGAAGGAACAACATACAACCTCTAATGTATGTCGGGTGACTATTACGATAGTCCCTTATTCCATCTTCTACAAATTGTAGCCCAAACTTTTCTCAATTTTTGTGGACACTCACATCACTATCCCAAATTGTGTCCCACAAGTCGTGCATCCCTTAAGGTTTTGAGTTGGGGACAAAGATAGTGGCACATGCAAATATGAGGAAGGATTTATTGAATTTGTCACTAAGTGGTAGATTACGCATATTATCTTCTAATAATTGAATGTTGTATGTGTGGTTGGGTGTGTCTCACTTATTATAAACGAAAATGTCCACACCATTGTCTAGGATGTGTATCACCTCTTTAATATCTTTGGGAGTAACTGGGACAACAACATTTGTCCGCATACATAATCGATGAAAGCCTATATCATAATTGGCGATTATCCACGTGATCAGTTTATACCGCAACTCTTTGCAACCCTACTGCAGCAAACCCCTGAATCCCATATCAACTATGACTTTTTTTTCTCTATTAGGAGTGTCTCAATGACTGTCAGGAATTTCTTTCCTGAGTATCGGGATTTCGATAACTCAACCTACAACATGAAATAAGAAAAAAATATTACAAAGATGTCGCAATATTTGAGTTATGCCTAAAAGTTCAGAGTGATAAAATTTTGTGAAATAACTATATAATCTTTTACTAGAACAAATCTGGGTGGAATATGGTTTTTCTATTTCCTTTGTTTGTTGTCCATGTTTTTTCTTAATGGAGAGCTTCTTTTGTTGATTGTTTTGTGCAAGAACAGACAATGGCAATTTTGGGGAAAAAAAATCTGCACTAGGGATTTTGATTGGGGCAGTCACCATATCTACTGTAATAGACTAGGCAGTTGTTGTACCTGCACAATGAACTGACCACATTTAAATTTGAATTCCTAATTAAAAGCATAACAACAGTAACTAACCACATTTATAGTGTTATAATTCTAACAGTTTATCAGAATTGTACCCAAATATTATAAAAACTAGTTGGGAGCTTTCCATTTCCATGAAATGATCACATCCAACCTGAATGAATAATACTATAATAAAAGTAGAAAAAGGTGAAAAAACCTTATGAACCTTTAACCATCATAGTAAAGAATATGTCATTGAGCTTCTCCATCTTCTTTGCATCATGTGCCTGGTTTGTCTTGAACTTGAGACACTGGGAAAAATTAAAGGATTGATGACATAAGTTAACTTAGTATACCGTGGGAATTTTTATATAGTCTGGTTTCTTATAATTTTGTTAGTTTTAAATGTAATTTATTTTGGTGGTTGTTTCCCGGATGCCTCACTGATTTGCTTCTTCATTCATGCTTCTATTAATATTTTTATCTTGCAATGTGTGGTGCAAGGCGTCGGATTTCCCTAGGGAGTATGATGGTGCCTGCCTTCAGATGAGAATGGCATACAGTCCAACTGCACAACTGTTTCTTTTCCTAGTGCAATGGACTGACTGCCACCTTGCTGGTGCTCTTGGACTATTAAGGATCCTAATTTACAAGGTTAAATTTTTGTTGACTTCCATGGATTTCACTCCTATCTTATTGATTTCTTCATCAATCAAGAATGTGGTTGACCTTGGGGATTCGTTATGGTATAGGTTTATGTGGAAGGCACGATGACCATGTCCACTCATGAAAGAAAAGTAAGTATTAGGGAGTTTTATGGTAATCTCTTATTTCTTTGAATTAGAATCCCCGATCATGGTGATTCTCTTAGGCTCTAGGATCTGTTTCTTAATGATCCAATTCAAACTATGTCCAGTTGTAATTTATCCCTCTTTACTGCAACTACAAAGAGGTTTTACTAATACAAAAGATAAGAAGCAAAAGGCAGTGTGCATGGAAAGGTATAGGGTAAGACATGATGAGGAATATAAGTAATATTCAGACATGGACATTGAATGAGAAGAAGAGTGTGGTATTTGCATGGAGATGAATAGTAAGATTGTTTTGCCTAATTGTAACCATGTCATGTGCTTGAAATGCTCCCAAGAATGGTATGCCTATCCCCCCTCCCTCCGTCCCTCTCCCTCTCTCTCTCTGTCTCTCATGCACGCACACACCTCCACCACTCTTTCCCTTTTTATCTTCCCTGGATGAGTGATGGGATTATGAACTAAGCCTGAGGCTATGGTGGTTTCAAATTCATTAGTAAATTCCTCAAGGTAAACACGTTCCTCTTAGATTAGAAACCAACCTTATAGTTACTTGATTTAGGAATTCAAAAGAAAGACATTTCCATGTGCCTCATTGATGAATAGAACAATTGACACATCTCCCATCACTATGTTCCACATTAGCACAATCTCCTCTCATAACTTTGTTCCAGTTCAAGAATGGACAAATTGATCATATTAGCACAATAGTTCAGTATGCTAAGGGACTGTTTTTATGATCTTGCATGCCCTTAAATATAACATTCAAAGCCTAACCCTTCTCTGGGTGTTTGGAACTCTTTTATGAGACATTTTATTGATGAGCCCTAAAGGATGTAATGAAGACGTTAGAAGAAAAAATAGCGTTGCTGCAAAACATTTGAAACACTTGACCAAGCTGACAATACAGATTATGATCTACATGTTCTCTTTACTAACTTCCAGAGTACCATATCTGCAAATTTTGTAGTGTGAATCATGGATTATTGGTTTGCTAGTTGTATTCATTAAGTGAAAGATTGATTCAGATGCATAAGTCTTTTAAATTGATATTCAAAATATAATAGGTAATGAACCCTTTAGTTTTTTGGTTTCTTTTATTGATATTAAATTTTGCATTTTTGACTATTGAAATAACGATTCTCTAGCTGCAGGTTCAGATTATTGCCTCGGTGGTTTTGACAACCTTATGGTTCTAAGCCCCTAGTCCATAGAAACATAATTAAAGGAAAAATATGGATATTTACCATTAATTTAAATTTAAGTTTTACTATCTTTGGAGCTAAAAACATCTAAAGCCACTTCCAACTTATTGAAGTTGGATAAAATTTTTATTCGTCTTCCCCCCTTTCTATCACACTGAAATCTCTCCCCGATTTTCTCTTATTTAACCCTATTTGGCATCTAAAGCTTTGGCTAGGGTTTCTCCAGATTGTAAGGTCCAAACATGTTTATTATTATATTTTTCGATTTGCTTAATCCATTTGCATATTTTACCTTTGTTCTTTTTTCTTATACCTCATACTATTAGTTTTCAAGACATGCTTCTTAAAAAGACAATAGTGTTGAAATTTAGGGGAAAAATCCCATCTATTTTGTGAATTACATGTGTGAGGGCATAGGTTGTTTGCATGATTTTGAAAGGAGGTTACTGTAGATTATACATATGACTTATCAAAACTGGAGTTCTAATAGAAACATTGCCCTATTTGGGACTGGTAGAGGTTTAGGGACATGAGCTCTTGAGAATTTGCCTTATAGAGTTTGGATTGTGTTGTGGTTCTTCATCAGATGGAATTTTTGTTTAGGGAAATGAAGTTTTGAGCATTTTCCTTGTAGAACTATCACTATATCGTAACTCTTCATCATATGGAATTTTTATTGTTTATGTTCAAATTGAATCTTGATTTGCAGTCTTTTAGGTTCTAGATTCTATGATGGAGCTTGTAACATGAGGGTTACAGAAGGATGAAATCTTGTTAGAGGACCTAATGTTAGTTTAATGTCAGTTTTCCAATCTGTAGGTTTGTTGTCCATATGTCTCTAAATGGTGGCTTTTATTTCTGATTAAGTTGGAAATGAATATTATGTTTACCATATGGTAGGCATGTTTGAAGCATCTATAAGTAGTACTTCTGCATCCTTCAACTCAGGGCAATTCCTTGAAGTTTAAGGTATGTGAGAATTGGAAGAATTGGATGTGTCATTGGGACTAGTTGTTAGATCTAAAGCTAGGTCAATAGGAGGAGGAAAAACTGGTTAAGGATGAACGCTCCCTTGAGAATGCAAAAAAAAATATTCACTTCCATGTGTTGTTTAAGTTATTTTCACAACCGTTATTGACTTAAACAAGGTAGCAAATATTTCATATTTTGAATGGATTAAATCAAAGTAATGAATCTATTTCATCACACTTCTTTGCTTGTGAAGGCATAATTTTGTGTTAACCCAAGAACAGAACCACTTTGCTAGTTGGAAGAAGGAACTTTGAAAGTTAATATATTAATATTATTTATAAATGTTGTATTGCATAGGATTCCATAGTGTGACATGATAGTGCCCATATTTTGATGTTGGATTGCTTTTATGAAGCCAAATGTACTTAATATCAAGCAGAAGGTTGATGATCTGCACCAACACTAGAATTTAACATTTAAATGTGTTAAAGGTCAAGATAAAACTTCAAAAAGTTGCTTTTATAGAGCCAAATGTACTTAATATCTAGCTAAAGGTTGATGATTTGAGTGCTCAGCTTAATGATAGAATGTGAAGTAAACTATGGTCCTATGCACGATTCATGAAGTGAGCCCCAAATATCACAGAACCATAAAACAAAACGATAAGTCCTTTTGTACTCTAATTCCTAGTTTTGTTACAAGTGACTTAGGTGTGAGATATATACTTAGTATTTACTGTCTACTAACTTGAATGTGGGTGTCAAGTCTATTTAAGCTTTTTGGTATAGTTATAACTTCTACTCAAGTATTTTACGACACATTTCTGAACGAACGAGAGGTTGCTATTTACCATATAACATAAATTTGAAGTTGGAAATATCCTAAATGATGCTATTAAGCAAAATTATCCAACTAAGAAATTTACTAAAGGAACTGATTCATGCCTAATTGGTGTCTCAGCTGATTCGTGTCCAGCTGGTGCTCCTTGATTGAGGAAGTAATCAATAAAATTTATAACCTATTACACCATAAACTAGGGTAGCAAAGACAAAGCTACTATAGCATAGTGGCTCTAGGATCGTTCACTG